>JPKZ01002568.1:702123-740241 GCA_000803305.1 Toxocara canis | reverse complement strand
CTCTCCTTTTGGCCTCCGAAAGCCGTATACGAGATTCGAAGCCATGTGCACAATGTTTTGGGATTTTTCGTGTTCGTATGCGATTCTGGTGTGAGTCATAACTAGCCACGCTAGCAACATTCAGAACATGCTGTACATCGAGTTTGCTGTCATCCATCAGGAGAAAGAGAAGAGAACGTGAGGATAGAGTTGGTTTACCTCTCGTCTTGATGATGGAACAATTTTAAGAATTTCTTTCCGCAACTCCTCTCCTTTGCAGCCTTCCACCTTCTATCATAATCCATTCCTCTAACAATATTCCACGTCATAAATGAGCCCAGTGGCATACTCGCAAATGCAAAAAAGGAGTAAGGGGTAGTGGAGAAAGTCACCATTTGGAATAAGTAAAGAAAGTGCTACTAGTACTGATATATTGAGTTCTGTTTCTAATCATTATTATTATTTACTTGCTGTTGTTTGTAATTTTTAGGCATTATTTGCTGCAAAAAATACATATGTAGTATGTAAATTCCTGGCTAAGAAATAATTTTTCTTTCTTTTGAGATGCGAGGGTGTTTATTTACAACCTGTAAGCTTTTGGTACGGTAATGCATGAGCCTGGAAGGTCGAGCGTGACGAGTTCTGTCCACTTTTATGTATATGTGAAACTACGGACAGTTCATTCAAAACGTACTGTTTTGGGGAAGGCCTAAGTTGAAAGGGCTGGAGAACTTGCGGGTTCTTAGAAGGAGACTGTATTGGAGATGATGTGCTCGTTGCTGGGCGGAATACTTATAAGGCGCAGCGGGAGGGGAGGCGAGTTGAGGTCACTGATCTTCCGAAACTTACTCATGCGTCATACGTAGACATTACTCGAATGTGTGCGCTTATAAAACGCTACGTCATACGGTATTGAGGGGTGTTTCGTTTAGCTTCAAACATTCGGCTTTCATACATGGTGTGCCCAGCAACTGTAGGGATGGTTAAACGAGCTGTAGAAAAGAATGACAAATTATATGTGCGCGATGAAGATGTGCGGAGGGAAAATGGGAAGTGCAAAAACTACGGCAGCAGAAAGTTGCTTTTGTTGGTGTTCAATTTTATCTCACCGTTAAATTTTCATTTCATTTTTGGCTCTGATTTTACATTGAGGAACAATGTTTGTGTAACGCTTTCAATGCTTAGCTCTCCCATACGGAACTTTTACGGTTCCAGTGTTCCCTGTTGCGTTTCAGTGTTGCATTCTGAAGTTATTCGAAATTGATTTCCACTAGATCGTGATAGAGCATTGGCTGATCTTTTTTTAATCGACACGAACCATTTTGGGGAGTGTTTCGAACAAGCGAATCATTATCTACCACTTTTTTCGTCTCTTAATATAATCAAAAGAAGGAAGATGAGCGTTATTTTGCTATTCTGAAAGTTTCCATGAAATCTTGAAATTGAATTTCTGATCAGGTTAGCGATTGCGGTCTTGGTGGATGTGTATGTCACTGGGTAATCACCGGATAATGTTGACTTTTTTTGGTATTAGCAGAGGGCGTCGTAGTAAAAGCGTACTGAATTGGTTGATTTGACAATAGAAAGTTTTCTTGGACGCTTGGAGTGTCGGAACGGGGAAAGAGGGAGGGCGTAGATTACCGCCACCTTCATTGTTTGGAAGCGATAAATAAGGCAGATTGGGTTGACGTGCAAGGGCGAATCAAAAGTGTGCATGCGCTCCAGCGCTCTTCCTCGTCGTTCATCAACCCCACTGATGGTCTAGATTCTATATATACGTTGTAGTTTGTGCAAGAAATTGGAAAGCGAAATATGTTTAAGTGTGAGAGCTGAATGCGGAAATAATAGATTGCTTTGCCATGGTGTAATGAGTCATCGTTTGGTGTTCAGAGCATTACGGTTCGACACAACATGTTGCCAATTTATTCGGAATGTTTAGCAGAATACGGTACAGTTCATTCTGTTTTGTTGTGCATTTTGCGCCGTTATTCTGTATATTTTGCTTCTACTCACTTTAGTTCAGTTTGTATTAACCGTTTTTATAATAAGGCATCTCACTATGTACGTCGCCGAGGATATAATAAGGCACTATGTACGTCGCAAGCAGTGATTCAATGTTGCTAGGGGTTGCGCTGTGATGAGAAACAGGGCTGTAGAAAAAGCGGGGCGACGTTTGCTGTTCACGCGTGTCCGTATTTTTAATTTGATTTCTATTTGTCAGAGGAGCGTCAAACCTCCGTCCGAAACAAAAAGGTCAGTGGTCCTCAATGCCGTTTCGTTTTGATTGGAAAAAGTATTAATAAATATTAATAATTACTCAAAATTCACTTGTTGAGTGCGTTGAATATTCTGCGAAACAGAGGTCGACTTCCTCAAAATGGTCGGGTTGCCAGTTCATACGAGCTCAAACGACGAGACCCTGCTTCGCAAAATCGTCTCATTTTCATGCTGTACTTTCCATACGAAGTTTTTATGAAATTCTAGTCGGGACTTCGTTTCTTAGCGGATGAAGTGTCATGACAGTAACGCCTCGACCTGCATCAAGATATAAATTTAAGGTCGCCTTGTTGACCACTGGACGTTTTTTTTCATGAGGCGTTTCGAATTTGCAGTTAGTTTTCGACGAGTCCATACTTTGGCATTTGTGCACGCCGAGCTATCGCGTATCGCTGTGCTTTTGCTGTTGGGTGGTTGTACAGTTACATGACCTGAGTTTCCTTGTTTTGCATTCGCCGTGCGCTGATGGACAAACTGGATGATGCGTGGGATCGTAAATATGAGCGGTTGGGTTGTGTTCTGGTTGACCACTCAAACAGATATGAACGCGTCGGCTGTTGGAATACATTTATGAATGGGGCGTGTGGGTTGCATCAGAACGTTTGAAGGGAGTGAGAGAGCGTTCTTGCTCGCTGAAGTGGCCCGTGCAGTCAATAAAAGCGGAACTATGAGTTAAACGCGAAACTCAGAAAAACGTCAGCATGAGTTACACGATTTGTGAAGTTGTGCGGTAGAGGTAGCACTCGGCTGTTCTGCTGGGGGGTGCAGTGACATGACCGGCCTCAGTAATAAAGGGGACTAACGGAAGTCCGCAAAGTGTGAGTAGGAGAGGTTCGATGTACCAATCAACAGGCATCGATTGCTGAAGTTGTTGGCTAGGCACGTTGAGATCGTACGGCCAGTTCGAGTGTTTTAAAAGGGATCTTCAGTGAAAAAAAAAACAAACAATTTTAACCCAACAAAAGTTATGATTTAAAACAGAGTAGATGCACTGTGAATGTAAAATTAATTTGCTAAGCAGTCATCGATGCAGTTTTTTGTTTTGTTGAGAATGTTAGAAAAATTTGAGCAAGATAAGGCATGCACTGGACTTCATGAACGACATATGCAGTTAATTTTATTAATGCACGAAGTTTTATGAATCGCGCCAGCAAAGGTACACTTGTTAACAATTCTCGAAACAACTGGACGCTATGAGAGTAATGAACAATAAAGTTGTGAGAGCAAACTCACTAGATTTTTATACTTTTTGGAAATGTTTTTTCAAAAATATTTCTGATTTGAGGTGGCGTCTTATTGTAAATTTATGAACTTTCTGAGCAGTTGCAGGTGGACTAGATGCAGGGAGGGGGGAGGGGTGAGCGGGGGGAGTAAGGCATAACTATTGGCGGAGTTTCCATTTTTTGATGCATTTAATGTCGAGAAATGCGTTTCTGAGAAAGTTCAAATTCGAGTACTTTTGCAAATGAGCAAAAGAATGTTTCGGCTTTTTGGCTGGCAGGACTTGCCATTCAAACGGTAAGCCAAGAATCGAGTGTGGAACTCGCTGTCTGAGCACTAGAAATCGCAGTCTATCCCGTGCTTCGTCTGCGTGGTCGACGTTCCTCAGCCGTAAATAGAACATTCGACCTTTCACCTAAAAGTGACTCATTGGGATGGAACTGTCTTTGTGGAAGATTAAACGGATTCTGATCGTCCTTTCCACAACAGTAAGTTAAGATTTTATAATGCTAACTGATCTGAAGCTGACTGCTTTGCTATGATAGACGTGCGAAAAATACATGATAGAATTTTAATTCATCATATGCTATACGAAACGAATGAAGCAGATGTTCGTTTTTTTTTTTTTGAATCTCACAGCAAACAAAACTGGACGTTTATTTATT
Organism: Toxocara canis; assembly: GCA_000803305.1. Lineage (NCBI taxonomy): Eukaryota > Metazoa > Nematoda > Chromadorea > Rhabditida > Toxocaridae > Toxocara > Toxocara canis. Next base: position 736,099 of record JPKZ01002568.1, on the reverse strand, counting down.
ATTGGTTTTTTTCCTCATTCTTTCTTCGAACTGAGCTTCCTTACTGCTATTGTTCTGCTTCAGTCTGTTTGAAATATCTAGAATTTCGCTTGCAATGGGAAATTTTCAGTCTCAGTTTTGTGGTTGTCCGTGGAGTTCTTGGTGGAATCAACAAGTACATATTCTTCCGCAGAAACTAAAAAAAAAAACAAGCTGAATTTAGTGATGGTCCGATATAGTGTGTATGGCTTATAAGAAATGCGCCACATGGACAAGAGATTTCACATGTAATTACAGCACCATAATATTGGGACCTTAAAAAGGCGCCATACAACCTTACAACTGTACCTACGATAGTTGTGGTGCAGCGGATGTTTCTAATGCACGCAATGCTATTTGAGATGAAAAATGAATATTGCATCATTTGTGTGAAGTTGTAAGGTGGCGTAATATTATCAAGATGTCTTCGCTCCTAATTACATGTATTTAGTTGCATTGTTGCGTACGATTTATAAAGCTCTCTAGAAAAGCGCAACAATTGGGGAAACATAATTGTACGAATAATGACAGTATAAAGACCGTTAAGTTGCCACAGTGACTTTCGATGTAGCAAATTGTAACGAGAGGAAATTCGAAGCGAGCTGTTGGATATGCGCTCGAGATACGCAAATTCGAATACACCACTTGCACTTCAGCGAGAATGCATATACGTGGCAGTCGATCGCCTTTTCTCTTGCAATAAATCGCCTAAAATTTCTTCACATCAATTTTACTTAACACTTAATAATGTTGTGTCTTTCATATATTTGTCATGTGAAAACTGGACAATGAAGGGGGGGGGGACGGCCGACGATTTTCCTTTTTTGGGCAGGTTGCGAGCTGGAATCCAATGGGCTTAGCGCAGACCTGAGCCAGAATGAAATCTTGAGGTTCAGAAGTTTTCGTTTGATGGCACTTTCCTTGATATATGGTTGTTATCGCAAATTTGTGATTAATACTCATGATAAGTGAAAATTGTCCAACAAAAATTTGTCAGAATATAAGGGCTTTCGTTTTTCGAAACCATTCCAAATTTAAAAGCGCTGTTCTGAAAAAAAGCTCAAAGAATGACCGTGAACGTCATCTTCAATTTTGGTTTGCATTGAGTCGACTATATAAACGGTACAGGTTGTCGTATCCAAGGTGTCATGTGCAGTTTTAGAGAGTGAAGTGGCTTTTAGAGAGTGAGTTTGGTACCCCAAATTCACAAAAAAAGTTATAAAAATGGGTTTGCTCTGTCCTACGTACGTATAGCAGCACATTTTGCGATGTAATTCTTCGGGTTCATGTGAACAAATGATAGAGGCGCAGGTAGACAGAAACACAGCAGGAACGATTGCTTTTGCGATGATCCGCTTCGTGATTGGGTGATTATGCAATTGAAAATCAGGCGATGTCAGCAGGGGATATCCGGTCTTTAAAAAAGCAACAGTTGCTACACACCCGCTGAAGTGCCATCCTTGCATATTGTTAATGTTTTAAGTTTATCAGACGCAAGGCTGCCAAAAAAGCTTTGCGTATTCCTTGTTTTATTCAGAAGCACTGAAGCATACGTAAAATGATGTACAAATATCTATGTTTGCCGCTGAAGAATAATTTTAAAAAGCCCAAGTAATGTTTACAGCGACTTGGGAAATTAGCAGATGACCTCCTAGGACGAATTTAAGAAGCGTGCCAAGGTAAGAAATGTCTTTTAACAGTGGGGAACTATCAGTGCGTTCATATTTCCATTCGTTCAACTAATTAACCGTTCAAAACTTGCATTTCGTACGGAATGGGCCTGCACACTCCAGTAATGGTTTCCATACGCGCCTTACTAATTCGATTAAAAAGGACAATTCTTCATCCGGAGGCGTATCCAAATCACTTGAACTGGACCGAGAAGTGGAGTCAGCACAGTCCGAACACAAACAGACACGGCGAATTTAACAGTGCTGATGAACGAGGGAAGAAGATAGTCATCGATCAGCACAATAGATGGGTACATAATTTTATTCGTATAATGATCAATTTGAGCATTTTGCGAGGAACTCAAATGTAATATGGTCAGCTCTTCGAAACAATTTGAGTATACCTTTGCAGTCCATGCGCCATACAATCCATGCAAAAGTGGTTGTTCGACGCAGTTTTCGTGTTGAGTAAGTGGACGTTTAAGAAGTTGTAAGCGCTGCTCCATAGGGCAATGCGGTTTGGCCAGCACGAATAAAAACAATGCTCGTCGTGACGAGCGTGGTGGGTGAAGTGCTTAGAACGATGACTGAATGTATTGTTGTTAAGCGCTTTTTGAGTAAGAATGTGTACGTTAGTGGCTCAGTGCATAACAAACAACCAATCACTACTCGACACCGTGTTAGCATAACTGCTCGTTTGTTGACCATCAGTCGTCCTCGCTCGTATATACATACTACCATTGAACCACACAAAGCTGGTTTTTGCTTCATTCTAAGATAAACGTGCTAACCGCAGCCAACTTTTGTGATGTTTTGCTTAGTCTTTAACGCTTATTTATTGCTTTCACATTAAAAATTAAAGAGCACCACACTGCATATGGCTTCCTACCATTTACGAGTCCTATATTAATCATCAGCCCGGTTCTGCAAATGATTGAGTAATTACTAGTTTTTTTTTTTTCCAGATTTGCTTTGACGATTTATACGAAACTCGAAGTTCCATAGTTCCTTCTTTTCGCACCATTTTCGGTAGTATGCGTTGAATTGTGAACTTGAAAGGTCGAACAAGGAACCATAAACGATTTTTATGGTATCGCTTTGGGAGTACATTTTCGTCTTCTCGCTTCTCAGGCATCTCCCATAAATCCCCTGGCCAACTGAACCGTCACAAGGACGGGCGTATAGACCTCGCTTGCTTCACGTTGCAATAAAGAAATGTAGAAACGTGTATGTGATGGTGCAAAATTGGAAGCAAGAAGAGACTGAAGGAGAGTAAAACAGACGACAAAGTAGGGAAAAAACTTCAAAGTAATGCGGGAGGAAAACATCTAAAAGGAACACCTCGAAAACACGCAAACAGAGGAAAAAAGTAGCGCATACATGGCGATGTCCTTAGCTAACATGTTAGAGAAAAACACCAAAATTCGCCACTCTGCTCTTTAAAATTCCAGTATTGTGCTCTTGCAATTTTAGAAGGCAGTTCACTCCTTATCCGTACAATCTCAAAAACGAACGAAGCTCATACGTCCATCGTTGAGGTAAGTTGACACTCGGTTACATGAGACGCCAAACACCTGCTCTGCTGAAAGCTTGCAGGAGGCAAGTCGATACCCAGAAATCTCTTTTCGAGCTTGAGATATACTGCTCCCATCCAACCCTCGCTGCGTCAGGTTCAAAAAAGGTGAGGGCCTACTTGTCGAAGTGAAACAACTTGTAGGAATGTGCACAGGGCTCTGCCTACTCCTCCTTTCCATGCGTATTTCCAGTACAGTAAGGTCGATTATCAGAGACCCCTCCCCGTTTCGTAATAAAAACGCTCTTTCCTCCGCAACACTTTGCGACCTATCCCCCACCCTTTCTATTATTGTCCTGAGGGCGCTCGTGAATGCAAAACCCGAAAACAAGCGAGAACAAGCGCTCCAGATACGTACTTTACAAATTGTTTTCATGAACTCCTGAAAGCTGAATCTCACATTTCTCGCCCATCGTTTCGACACAGGGTAGGAAGACCGCTTTCCCCGTTAACAGTGCTGAGGTGAGCAAGGGTTAACCGAGATCAAATGTTCTTGCTCATGTGACTTCAGTATAACTCGTACTGCTAAGCTTATGCTTAGGTACGCTTCTGTTTCGTAAGATAGAGTGATTTTTACTCTTAGCAGTTTCGTACACTTTCTGGAAACAAAAATGGTTCTTATCGTTTTTTTTTTTGAAAGTCCGACTTCGTAAAGCGCATTACGCTGCCATCGCAGTTTCAACTCTGTGCTCAAAGAAGCTTCTGGATTAAATCTGGCCCACGTTATGTATCAGTATAACGTGCCTACAGCTAAATCACGATTCCTCTCATTTATTAGCCACATGCATCACATTCTGAACCACTTTGATTTGTATTCCTCCAAGATCCTAATAAGGCTTAAATCTGTTAGCGTTTTTTCCTTCGAATTTCAAATAGCTAATGTGATGATGCAACTAGCGTTAAGACAGCTCTGCGAGTTGAAGACAGCTTGGTCTATGCAATACAGGTGAACCGAACTGAACTGAGCAACCTCTATTCACAAAAATAAAGAAAACTGCACATCGCATAGGGGATATATGACTACACGTCACAGACAAAAAAGCATATGTACGAAAACATATGCGTGCATTACGTATGGCCACATAATTTAGAAGGGAACACACGGGATAGCTAGCAAGAAAAAAAATGAATGCACTAAAATCGTTTAATTAAGAAAGATCTGCAGTAATCGAGAAACGGAACATTTTATAGCACTGTATATCTCTGTATACCAAACGGGATAAGCGAAAGGACGATAAAGAGACTTCTGGAATCAAAAGACAACAAAAGAAAACGCGTGTAGTTATGCAAATGGGGTGTAAAAAACGCTGAGGATGCACATGATGCTCAGTAGGCCAATTCAGGAGCTCTCAAATCGAACGAAGTAAGGCAACTCTCAAATATCGAAACGTTTTATGCTTCAACTATGTTTTGAGGAAGACTATTCCAAATACCGAAAAATCTAAACTAAGTGTGTAAAAGAAATCGTTTCTGGATCAGTTCGTTGTAAGCTATGGGTTCGAAGTCTACGTTTTTCATCGAACAAGAAAATGCTTTCAGAAGATATATCCGAAAAACGTTGCAGCATTTTTGATAGAGAATCAAATCAAATTTCACCCTGCGGTATACTAAAGCATCGAGGTAGAAAATCTTTAATCAAGACTGATAGTCGGATGAGAAGGAATCGACGAACAATTTACGAAACATCATATGAGTGAAATATTTTTGAGCCTTTTCAGCAACCTCATGTTCGCAGCAAGATGAGGGAAGTATACATGCAATTTGCAAACCTAAAGGCACTGGAAACAATTCTCGGGTAATATAAATTCCAGCGAAGATTGCAACAGATTTTCAAACGAAGATCACAGATTTCGTTATCAACACTATTCAATATTCAGTGATAGCAATTGTCGCGACTAGTCGCCAAGTTTAAGTGAGCTTGTAGAAATTTTGAATGATAGAAAGATGCAAGCAGATGTTGAGAGTGCAAAAAAGCGTTGCAGCTGCATTCGCGAATTGAATGATAGAAATATGCAGGCAAATATTGAGAGTACGAAAATGCGTCGCAGCTGCATTCGCGAAATTCCACTTATTCAGGCGTAAGAAAAGGTTGGGGCTAAAACGCGTAGGGAGAGCGGCTTCTACAGAGGAGAAGGCACTATAACATGGCGCCTCTTTCTTCGTGAAGCCATATCGTCATTCAAAAGGGAATGGCCATGAACAGTATGATGCCAACCCGTTAAGCTTATAAAAGAGGAGAGCATGAGGCTGAGAGAGAATCGTTCTTCAGAGGTCGCGAGAAGCGTGGTGTTTCGTGTGTCTTGCTTTATCGTTGAATTATGTTGTTTAATTTCTTTCACGTAACACGTTGCCTTTATTTGCCTTGTGAACTGCTACAATATCGCTTCTTATTAGGCAGACGTCTCTTTGAGCTTTCGTAGGATTAATCTAAAGGTCGGTTTTTCGTGTGAGAAGATTTTCTCTTGATTCCTATTACAATATCAGTGTGGTCATCTAGGAAAGATGCAGAAATCTGTTTGTACATGCGATACGTCAATTAAAGGTTTAATTACCCAAGTTCGAGTGTGACACTGGGTAAGGACGAACGTTTGGAAGAAGCGAGACGGAAGCAGTTGCGTGAGTGAGGAGAAGCTGTGCAAGAGATCGTCTGCTAAAGCAGAGCAGTGACGATCGAAGAAGCGAACAGGCCAGTTGAGTTTTACGAATTCAGTTAATATTGGCTACCGGGTGAGAGGAAAACCCCGGCAATCAATGCAGCAATATTCAATAATCTTATTCTAAGAAAAACCCATAATTAATATTTACATGGTCTATTTAACGTTTTTAGTCAGAACTGCTGCAGTTTTGATTATCCTTCGTATTTATTACGACAAATTTGGAAAAGAGAAAAATTATGAACAGGATCACGTAAACATCGGTAGATCTTCAACTCATCGGTGAATACCTTACGTTCAACTCATACGGTTCTCCAAAACATCGTTTATACAAATCAAAAACATAGATGCTCCTGGAATGCTTCACTGGATAACACTACTGATAACTTTACCTGAAATGAACAACTTAGAACAAATTGTCCTTTCCAATAAGGACTCAGATGCCCCACAGACATTTCATTTTTGACAGTTCCCTGTGGCCAGCAAAATCGAAAGGCTGCATGTAGTCACCGTAAATTAAGCCAGTTTGGATTATCTGAATGAGCGCAGTTATCCAATCAGTCACTCATTCGTGAAGCTGTGCGCGCGGTGCAGATCGGCAGCGCGAAAACCATATTGTACAGGGTTAATAAACGAACGAGCTTCATGTAGTCGCGCAGTTATCCATTAATTATGATGTAAGGTAGAACAGCATTGAGTCCTTCACTATGAATTATATAACCTTGCATACTGGTGATGTTAGGCTTATCGGACGGTAATTTTCAAATGAGGAAAATGGAGCCTTTTCTGTAGAGGGAAGGGAGATAATGGCCCTTTTCCAAACAGAACAGAGTGAGCAATATTCAATGCTACTGTCTACCGTGCTTAGCCGATGCATTCTTTTGGATGAAAAATAAAGCAAAAGGATATTGTGTTCCTTTAAAACACACAAAAAATCGACGAACATATTGCATTCCCCCCAAGTGGTTGATTGCCAAGCCTAACTCACTGCCCATCAACGTTTTGCCGAGCAGTTAATGTGCCATTCACGTATTTATAAAAAGATTTAATAACGTCCCTAGAACAAAACAGGCATTACCGTTGATTCCTCGCGAAATTTTCGCAATAAACTCGTAAATCATTGGCGCATTTTGAATACTCTTCTTAACTGATCGGCCAGTAACAGTCGAGCCATTAAAAAAAGGCTTTTATTTTGTCGCAAAACTTTTGATTTATTCGGACAGCGTTTGAGAATTAATTACATAAAACAGAAAGCTTACAAATCTTCTATATAATTCAATCATTTCTGAGCATTTCCAGAAGAATGCGTTCCAAACCCAGTTCAGCAACAACGTATTTGCTTTAGTCCAGTGACATCTGCGAAAATCCCGATAGGTGTAGGAGAAATCTTGTGGGGAAAGTTTTCAACGGCCAAGACGCTATTAACGAAGTCAATGTCGTCTGTCAGCACTCCATCAAGCGTGTCCTCGCCATTGATTATGTTCTCGCCATCCTCGCCAACCAAAATGATCAGACCGCAACGCATAAGAAACGTTGAAATATAACGTGTTCAGTGCACACAAACATTCGTAGGCGAACTGAGAAGATTACAGTCACCAACCACCAATGAAGTGTCGTTTCAGTCCTTTCAGTTCATGTTAGAAATGCATTCCGAGAATTCCTCTGTACTGGTTGCCAAAAAGTTAGGAGGTCCATAAACGGTAATCAAAGGACACTCAGCATGAAGAATAAAGTCGACATAAGGTAACTCGTAACCCGGAAATATGGTCCTTTTGTCAGCGTGAACGCTATTTAAATGATTACGCGCCGTGATCGCTATATCACCGTTTGCTCCATTTGTTGCACAGTGACAGTCGCAATAAAACATATTAGAAGCGGAACCATGGGGAACAAGGAAGCCAGCGAATTCATCCGAAAAGAGAGCTGTTTGCAGGACTCCCTCGATTCGGAGGCGATCTCCCCACCCCATACACAGATTGTGAAGTCAATTTTAGGTTCGACTGCTCTTCTGCGAGCGAGTTCGACGCGAAATGCATCTGATAGGATGGTATCTGTCGCTGTTATATGCAGTCATTCTGGATGGCTCCGTAGGCGCAGAGTCGAAATCCCATGCGTTCAAGATGCATCTCAACTTACTGTAACCGATAGCAGCACGTTCTTGAGCAAGGAAATGCACAGCTTCAAGAAAACAAGCCAATGCTTCTGCCTCCCTTCATCGGCTGAATCGTGCAGTAACCTTGTCGCGCAGCAGAAGACGTAACCGCCGTTCCGTTGCGCGGCGTTACAGCCCACGCTTTGTCGCGGCGGTGTGATAAATTTCACCGGCGAACACAATAGCTTTTACTGCCTTGCCGCTTTTAAGCATCATTTCCGCCATCAGCTCGACAGTCAGTGGGCGATCTCAACCCATTTTCCAGCACAATAACGGCATCACAGTAACATGATCAGGTAATACTGGTTTCGCTGGAGCCTGCGAACAACACAGCGAAGCAGAATTTATTGCTTTGATAGATTTGGAGGCACCTGAACCATCCTTTTGTTCTTTTGCTTGGATGGCATAAGGAGTGGCATGAGCCGGCAATGGATATGGCGCACTGACGAATACAGGAAAAAGTCGACGAAAACACACTGTGGAGAGACAACAGCGATCAGCGGATCGAGTTATGGAGTCCATGCAAACGTTCGAATGTAACCGAACATATTCCACTGGCTGAACCTTTTGACCATCACTTTAGAATGAGTGTCGAATGCGACGTTTTCTAATCATTGCGTACGCGATCGTGAACTTAACGCATGTGAAATGAAATTGCAGCGACGTTCCCAGTTTCGTTCCACAGTGCAACTAAAATGAAGTACTGACTGAGTGGTGATTTTGATGAACACCACGAATTCGTAACGCGATGTGGTCCTTCAGCATATTTTTCGGTCCCCTTATGAAGCCACAACTCATAATGCATTCATTGTCTTGATGGCTCCTATTCCCGAGACTCCTGTACAGCCGGAAGTTGCTGTGGTTTCGGAACACCTTTAGAACCAGAAACGGTAAATGATTAGATCCATTTTGGTTAAATCCGTAAGAGAGAAAGCTGGAGGAGTTATGGAACTGCAGAAATGCCTTCCGTTGCGGCCAACAAAGGAGTGCAAATAATTTAAGATCATCGCGTACCATAGGTTAAAGCAACTACTTCGTTATCCTCAACATTCAAAACTTGACAGCGTTGTGTATGAGGGACGTTAAATAACCGCTTTCAGCACCATTTTCCCACCAGCAATGGAAACAACAACTATGCAATTGTGCGTTTCGCTGCTGTTCGAGCAGCAATGACTGAAACTATCTCTTGAAACGTTGCAAGAAGGTTTTATATTGAAAAGGATCGATCAAACATGTCATATATCACAATGGTGTGGTCGCGCTCTCGGCTTAGAGCGTTCTATTGGTTTGAAGCAACACAACAATGTCATCTCCTCGTTGGCTGCGTCACGCATCGCTAGTGTTGCTCATCTGGTCCTGTGCTCTGAGACGCTTTCTTTGTAGCGATTACTAGACGGTCGTCACCGACAGTATTCCATCGATGGACCGATTCGAGGGGTCACGATTACCGTGAGCGAGAAATTCTTGAATTGTGGTGAACTTGTCGAATAACAATTGCCCCTTCCGCCTCATCATCTTTTTGTGCGACAATTGCACTATCATCTGAAACCTGAGCATTGACAGTCAACCTTCTTCACTCGTTGCTACCCCGATTTATAAACGAACAGTTCCTCTGCAGCCATTTAACCAAACTGATACCGCACGTTTTGCATCCTCGTATATGAAAGTACAGATTAAAACTAAACCGTTTATTAAAAACTTTTGAAGTTCGCCTTTCCATCAGGTATTAATACAAACGTTTCTTCCGTTCATGCCTCAGTAACTTCATTTGAAAAGGCGCTTAGCCACAAACCGTAGGACCATCAGCTGTGGTACTCTTTTAAATACGAATGTCTATGCACTCAAACTTCGGATGCGCCTGGTGTTATCTTGTTTTAACATTTTTTCAACGCTTTTTGCCCTTGTTATAACACTTGCATAGTATTATAAAACGCTTCGGGACAATAAATGCTTGTAACGACCATACCCACGTTACCTTATTCGTTCGAGACAGAGTGCTGGTAATTTCATTTCATCATATCCTCCGAAAGTGAGAAAATCTGGTCGAATAACGTCTAACTTCGATGCATATAAAGAAGCGGGAAGCTAATGAGTGTGAAGCTGCAACAATCTTCTTCTTAACAGAGTAAATTTGACGACTGTGATAGGGAGACTGGAGCACACGTTTCTTAGATTACTTAGAGGGTGGGAGCTGGGAAGACTGCTGTAGGAAGGAGGCTGTACCTGATCAGATGGACGTTGTTGACGTTCAGCGAGCATTTGGTGTTGTCGCATTTTGCGTTCCTTCGCTCTCTCCAAATGCTTTTTTCTCTCCTCCCGACTCCAAAACCGTCCCGTCTTAAGCTCACTCATTGCGTCGTCGTCTGTGCTCATACCAGTGCGCTCCTGAAAATACCTCGTTCGATCTCCTGGATAAGCACTGGCCGACATCTCAAAGACGCATGAGAATATATTTTTACATTAATCTCTGCAACATACAGCAAAGGAGGTGTCTTAGACAAGTCCGTACGCAAAATTTTGACCTAAAACGGATATTCAATGGTTTTACGACAACCCAATTCGAATGAGTCCATTCCTATTCAAAGTATCCATTTCTCGTAGATGGCCTTCCACGCTAGTGGCTTCTAAAGTCAAAAAGAGGAAGGCCCTCGTCTGAAAGCACGGCGTATTACAAATGTGCTGTTCTTATACGAAGCAAAAAACAATGAAAAAATTGTACCTTATTCAGCTGCTCTTCACGTTCTTTCAAAAGACGATTTCTGACTGGCCGCTTTGTTATGTATCTAGTCCCATCAGACCTTCTCTTTATCTGCAATATGAATTAAGAAATGCTCACATTCATTAGAGATAATAAAAATGCTCGCATTTACTACAGATAATTTCCAACACTGAATATACGTTTCAAAATAACAACAAAACCTTATGATGGAGGGTTAAAAAAACGAAGCAGCTGAAGTATGAGATATGAGCCCAATCATCAGACCTCTTGGAGACTGAAAGAGCTGAGATTAAGTTCTCGCCACTCTATACACTTTTCGCCTCCTTCCTCTTCATAACAGTCTCTTTGATGCAGACAGCAGCTTCTAAGTAGCAAAAAAAAGAAGCAATGATAGTATAAAAATTCACATACTATGATACTATAAAAAATGTCGTTTTTAGCTAAGGTTCCTTTCATTTTTGAGGAACAATCTTGTTCCATTCCATTCCTGACAACATCCACCTGTTCACTGGGAAATCCAATTAATGATTAAAACATGTCCCCTTCGCTTTTTTTTAGGATTTGATTCGTTTTATCCCACGTGTTAAAAGTAGTTTCCTTGACGCACAGCTACAAGATAAGCTTGCCAGGGTCGTCTCCCTCTATTCCCTCAATCAGACAATACAAGAAAAGTGGTGACGCAGCCAGACCTTCCACTCGAATGGCTCATCATTGTTGTCGTTTTCTGTGCCATGGGGTTTAAGCATGTTTGCTTGCTCCAACATAGCCTGTCGAAGAAGTCTCTGTTGCAGCGCAATCGTTTCAGCTAACTTCTCAGGAGATGTGTACATCGTATCGCCTGGTTTATAGCTGCAATTAACAACACTACGACCAAGATATACTAGGCTGCGGGTTGAATAGTACGATGATGCAACCCAACAGTTAGAGAAATGGGGCGATAGTCTTGTGTGGAGACTCCTTTTTCAAAGTTCAATTTCATTAAGTACGTATCGGTGCCCGTCGAAGACTCGATTACCTAACGAAAACGGATGCAAAGGCAGCTGCACCTTCGTCAATTCCCATATCGATGCAGCTGACAACCTTGCCCGCGCACGATTGTTTTGTCCATTTTCGGAACGCCTGGTGGTCAGTCTGCTGGCGACCAGTCGGGTACGCAGCCGGGAGTCGAACCCAGGTCTTCTCGCATATGGAGCGGAAGCTCTACCACTGCGCTATTGCCCGCCCAACACGAAGGGATGGCTGGAAATTTACCTTTACTCAACCATTTTCATTAGCTGTGCTTCCCTCAGCGCGAACTCTATGACGACCTTTGAAATGCTATTACAAGCTAAACTGCAGGCTTTCGGATAGCGTGATTAAAGCGCTGTAGAATCAGAGTCATCATCACCAGTAGCTGCTGTGATGGAAGTTCTAACAGTTAACATTTTTTTAAAATGGAAATGTAACGACTAGAGTGAACCCTCGTTGCTCAGTGCTGTGACGAATGATTCTCTCGATCTTTGGTGAAGAATCTTAAAAAGAACGCAACAGTTTAACGGCCCATGCTTGATTCCGAAATTTTCCGCTAGCATTAGAAAGAAGCAGTGAGAGTACCTGTGGAAGGAGTCGTCCATATAGCACAATATTACAAACGTCAAAGGTGTTGTGGCAAGCAGTGTAGCATTCAAAAAAAAATGCATAGGAGGCGCAATATGAGAAGCAAAAGGCCCACTGAATCCACCGCGGGACTTGCCAGGTCAGCAAGTTCGCACTTCGTGGCAATAGGTAAATTGACTAGCAAGCCAAATCTCGGAATCCGCAGTTCGGAAATTCGCGAACAGAATGAATTAAATTTGCATTAATATGTCACTTAAATTCCCTATCCTTGCTTTTTCAGTTAAACAAAAAAAAAGTTTCGTGCACCGGGTACACGACAACTTGGTTGGTCTCTTTTTTGAAATTATATAATATACCTCAAATCATCGAATTCAATTTCCTGTCCAGTATGTTCGTCCCAAAATTAGTCCATACGTCTCCGGATGGTAATCCCTCGAATTCAGTCGCCTACCAAATTTAGTTCTTCTTATGAACACTTCACTTCATGCATATTCTCCCTAAATTCCGCCTTCAGTCCAAATTAGCCCACTCATTGGATATGAAATCTGGCATTATCCTGGAACTCTCCCCCAAACTTCTGGCTAACGGAAAAGGTACAATTATCGAGGCATAAATTCGAAAGTTAACGGTAAAACTGAATCATAAAACCATCCTTGTTTCGTGTCGCCACTCCATGGCCAGCGGTAGCTATATATTAGCTCAGCCTCCACCATTATGCCTTTTGCTCTTATTTATCGCTGAAATACAATAAAAAGACCGCGCAATTATGGGATTTTTACCTATTCGTACGACAGCAGCTGTCTTTTCTCGATGAACTGCATGCTGTGTTCTTCTTCTTGAAGCTTGATTCACGCAGAACAACTGAATACTGCGGCAATCTAAAAAATCACCATTTTGTGACGCACTGAGGCAAGAGAGTTCGCTAAAGTATGGTCAAACGAAATGCACGTTTATAAGCAAAAGTTGAGATTGACAAAATCAGACTAATTTTCTTATACAGCTAAGAAACATTGGTATATGCAAAATATCCACAACATTTTTCTTCACATCAGGCATATAAAATGTCGATTAAATAGTAGTGAAAAAGTTTCGACGAAAATAGTTTCAGGCCGATAATGGACGCAAAGAAAACTGAGAGGGTAGGGGAGGAGGAGGGAAGGGGAGTGAAGATCGATACCCCCAAGAAAACACTGAATAGGCAGAAGACAAAGCGGAAAACTCTGCATCTGGTTTGGTTTAATTTTTGAAGAAAGCGTTTGAAATTTCCGCATTTTAGACCGAAAATTCGTTTCAGCGCTATCAAAGATGGGGTTTTAGAAATGAGCCAGGGTCGCTTTTCCGCTTCCATCGACAGGCGAAACATTTGCTTCTACTGCTAAGACATCGATGAAGTGCTGAAAAAGTAAAGTATGTCACAACAAAGAAACTCATACAAATGAGAAAATGCTTTCCTATAGCTTTCGCATCGCATTCAAAACGAGATTCACTCAATAACTTATAATAACAGACTTGCTCATCCAAATGCACGTCCCTTGAAAATGATAGTGCAGTCAAATCATTAATTGGATAACTAGTTTTCCAGTTTATTGGAGAATCATTAACTGATAAGGATTCGTTCAGAAAGTGATTTATTATGGAAGCTATGTAACACGCATACGGTATATTGAATACATAAGTTAATGGATCTATTGTATTCGATAGATCAGAGATCATTAGGGCCTAAGAAGAAAACGTTTTTGGAGGAATACAAGTGACAACACTTGTGGCACGTTGGTTGGTATGTGCATAAGAAACTTCTCCAGCACAACAAAAGGAATAGGCAGCATTCAAAAAACTTAATGGCTCTGAAATTTCCATTAACTAAGAATTCGATTTAGAAAATGCAACCTGAATTTAACATGAGGTTGAGAGGTAGACGGCAACTGTGAAAGAGCTTCATAATTGGTGGTAGCCGCTTCGTCTAACGGATGATAAACGCGTTTGATGGGAACGCGACACGCTTGAACCGCCGAATTTTTACTGCAATAGTTGCCTTTCACTAAAACCTTATAACTATTAACAAAATTCGCAAGTCTTACTGTTAACTGAAAAGCTCTCATCTTGGTTAAAACCCTCTTTTATAAAATGCTACCTTTACATACACAAACATCGTTTCATTGTTTCACATTACTCAGCTAACTTCATAAAAATTACGCTCTCTTCATAACCTTTTCTGCTCAAATAAGTCAAAAATGGAAGAATATTTTAGTATGTCAAAAAACATGAATCCATAAAGAGCCGCCTTCGATCAAAGAAGTTCATCCTGCAGAGCAGTCAGTGGCATTTGTCACAGTTGCATACAGTGCAATTTCTAGAGCGTCGGGTTCCTCGAGAAAAGTGAGTTAAGAGAAAGTTAGTGGCAATATCGAGCGGATTCTGGATAACGTCAAATTCCGAAAAGTGGGAGTTCAAATAAATTGGATCACTTCCGACACAAAAGAAACACAAGTAAACGGACTTGAGCGGTGGTTACCTGCACATAGGACGCGAGTAATCTGACTTGAGTGGCGTACTTCGGCAGGATTCACCACCGGTATTGTAGGCGCTTGAGGTGTCGTCTGTCCTGCGCTGCACCTCGTCACCACGACTCAATTCCCCGATAGTATTCATAAGCGAATTCGCTTTCGCCACCTCAATTTGAGTTCGATCAAAGGCTAGTCAAATAACACGTCGGTATCGCTTCATAATTCCAGAAAAACAACTCATTAAAGGTCCCATCACTCACAAAGAATTAAATAAAATAAATCAAATGCTACTGTCTCTCAAATACTCGCATATAAAAGACAAAACTGGAGCAGACGACTCATCAAGTTCACTGGGATCTCATTTTGCTATTACATGTATATATATTACATATATATATCCAACTATGAATGGAAATAAACTGGCATTTTGAAAACGAAAATGAACTATGTTTCAAAGTAGTGCTACGCATAATTATATTTTAACAGTCGTCTGTTTATAAACTACTAATACTTAGCCCGCAGAAATTAATGTAAGGAAATTAGGGAAAATTTTCGAACTAAAATTATCGTTGTACGTAAGAAATATGCATAAAGTTATTCTCATGGGAATTAACAAATACTGTATTTCATTACTGGGATATAGTCAGCAGATTACCTTTAATTACATGAACCAAACTGGTCTCTAACTCAGTCTACTGAAATGTTCCTTTAGAGAGACGAAGAACATATTGAACTGAAGCTTCAAAATAAACAACTAGGTTGGAATAGAAAAAAAATTGAATACTTGTTGTGCAACTCGTCTCTCAGCGCTGTTGTGCTTCGAAATAAGACGGTCGCACTCCAATCGAATTGTTTCCATCTCTCGGTGAAGGGACGCCAACTCACGCTCTAATGATGCATCGCTTCCACAGCTGCAATCGGCCATTTTCAAAAAAAAATTTTCCAGCCTGATGACCTTCCTCGCTCAGGAGAACAGGAAATTGAGCCAACAAAACCCAAACGAAGTTCTTAGTACTAATAAACTTCTCTCTATTTATATATCTTTACAATTAGCAGCTAACAACATAATGCACAGTAACGTTTCACAACGGCTAAGCTTTATTCTGTCCACCATAGCGCTAGCAGGTAGGATTCAAAGCGCAGTTTTTGCAAGTATGTCAGCTGTTAAAGTGAGTTGCCAGTCGCGCGACTTTTTACTGCACTAGCGAGGCGCATTGGGATGCAAACTTGTTGACAGCTTTAAACGTGCCCAAGACATATTTTGCTTTCAGATTCATGAATAACAAGCAAAATATTTGACTATCGCGTCTGAGATGCGTGCTTTGATTTGGCAGTCTTCTGATCCAATCTTCTTGTGAATTCGATTTCAGAAAGATGTATGATCAACGGCAGTAGAAAGAAGAAGAAAAGTAAGGTGCACATCACAAGTATATGATGCTGAGATGCAAAAAAAACATTGTATAGCAGTGAGGCCTGAGGCAGTTTCGCGAACCGTATGTACAGGTGTGTACTTTACACTTTCGATTTGAGATCGAAGTCAACAAGACAACCTGAGCGTATCACTTTGTAGGAAAGCCTCAATTCAGAACAAGATCATGAGCCATTGAAACGAACGCATCACATGTTCGTGCCCAAAGAGTGCATACCGTCGAATTTTTCGCTTGTTTGTATCGACTATAACTTCGCTACTGAACGTATTTTGGCGGGGTGAAGAATCTTTTGCGATGTCGACTGGTGGAGGTAGAATTTCGGCATCCGAGTCGGTCAACCGCGAAAGGCCCGAATCCTGGAAGTGCATCTTCGCGTTACACACACCGTCACCACCTACCACGTGTTCAATTACTCACTTTAGCGCACATTCTTCGCAAATAGATAATGCCCGAAAATATAAGACGACATTCCCACACCAACGAAATCACAATTTTCTTACCCAACATTCACCAACATTTGCAACACAACGTATATCTCTTAGCAAAAATTGTGCTTCATTCTACTGCAGTGATTCTTACTTCTCTGTCGCCTAAGAGTCCTTTAGCACAAATTTGGGACAAGACATTTGCCTTTTAAAGATTTATGCCAAATAAAATTAGTGACACGAACAGGCTGGCCAAAACATGCGTACAAATCACAACCTCATTGGATACCATGAAAGCACTTGACTTTTTAGTGGCAAAGTCGCTTTATGGAAATATTAATTTTAACTGTTTTACTTCGTAACTTTCGACAAGACAATTTTTATGACAATTTCGCGCCATCATGTTACTATGAATCTAGAATATCCAGCAAATAAGATCTGTCAGTCCTCAAATCAACTGCAATTGATAATATAGGAAAGATAGACGTTTTTTCTACTGGTTATCAGCTGTAATCAGTTGCACGTTCGACCAATTACAATATTTAGCACTGGTTCTGTCCGTCACTTGTTCTCAGCCCATTTCTCCCCTCTCTTTCGGCGTCCGTCCCAATACAGCATTTCATGTGGTAATGTCAAATAACTTTGTCTTATGATAAAAACTGTTTGTCCGAATATCTCAAAATATACTCGGCTACTTATCATTTGTTGTTCTCAACAATTCAACAACTAGTCAGAGTGCTCTTCCATACTGTGCAGGGCATAATCGAAAACTAACACTTTGGCGGACTACTTTCACTGAATGAATTTGTCGCTAATCAGAATGCGAACACTACCGAAGCCACAACTCTCGCCCGAAAAGCGTTCAGGGTATGAGTGGAACAAATGTGCCTTTGCCGTCCCTCCATCGTTCATTATGTTTCGCGAAATCAGTGTGCCGTTGCTCATTTCAGTTCTCCTCTGATGACATCCCTTTTGGAAAAGACGTCATAATTCAATGCTCCTTTCTACGCTGTACCACGGTAAACAATGTCTTTTGACTATTCCAGTAATATATTCATATTATAATTCATTCAGCCAATCGCCTGTGCAAGTCACCTACCGGAATTCCTCTTTATTCGGGAAAAGCGAGAGGACGGGAGTAATTTTAGAGCTATTTTGAGAACTCCAGGTTCATTCTGCAAGCTTTATTAACTGCAAATGGTAGTTCTCTACTCGAGACGAAATCGAAGTTCTCATTTGTTATGATAAATCAACAAGTGTATCAAGACATCCGATTCATAAACTGATAGACAAGTAACGCAAACGTTTCACAACATAACACCTTCAGTTGGCTGTTGAAAGAACACGATTCTGCGCTAACCCTATGCGATTTTTACTTCACCATTTGCCATGGTTTGCATACGCCCCAAACAACATTTAAATCGGTTCTGTTCACATGGCCTAAGGGTAGCTTGAAGCGGTGTTGATAAAAGTGGTTTTCAAAATTGCCCTTTTCGTCATTTGCAGAGGAACATTCAAGGGCAACTGTTAACGTTTCGAGTAGAACTCGGTGGGTAGCCACACACCAGTGGGTACGGCTGCGCAACATGACGATAGGCATACGTCCTATTAAGTAGCAATGCGGTCTGCAGAGGTAAAAAAAAGTTAAAGAAATCATTGTGTTATAACTGTATAGTGACATGACAAAGGGCGAAGCCTAACGAAAGATCTATACCTTTTCGAACGCCGAATTAATCGAATTCGCATCCGTGAAGGTTCCCCTGTCATCTTCATGGGACGCGGTACCCATTTCGGCAATATCGTTTCGATCGCAGTTCAACTCGTAATCCTCCTCAACCTACAAGGAACCTTCGAATTTATTCCTTTTGTTCAATCTTCATATCAGTGAACCTTAAGCGTAGCGTTTGCTCTTATAGCGTGTTCAGAACTGCTCTCATATAATAATGAATCGGCGGGCTTCGAGACGAGTGGAATCATGTCAGATGCCCAATGTTTCTTTGAAACAAGAAGACTTGATGACTTAACAACCTTGAACTTAAAAAATTAATAAGGCCTTAATGGCCTTGAACTTAAAAAATTTAGGCATAAACTCGCTTGAACATAAACATTACAAGACTTAATGGACTTAATAAAAATGGAACATATGCACAAAGCATAGAAATACAGGCGCAAAAACGAAATCAAACTTTCACATAAAGCCCTCAAATGTGGCCAAATGAGCAAAATGGTGATGTGCTGGAGTGGTTTAACGAAATGATCGCTGTATAAGCAGTTCTCAGTTAGGATCATGCGTGGCATTTTAGATCACCGCTAATACCGCCGTTCGCTAATGAATGTGTCACTGTAGCTAATTTGTTTGCGACCTCCCTCTCATTCACTCGCGTTCTCCCTCCGCAAGCGCAATCATCACGTTCCAATTTGCACACAACAACATTTTTTACGAGGCAAATTGCAGTATAAAATTGGCTCAGTGCACGTTTTCCATTTATCAACCAAAAGTAGCGAACATATTTAATTTCTGAAAAGATTCAGAACAAATGTTTTTTCCTTGAGAGGTGAAAACAGAAGGGAGAGAGGGGTAGGAGGACAGGCAGGAAAGAGCGGGAAGGCTGCGGAACTGCACGCAGATGAAGTTAATGAAACATTCGGAAGCATCGTCAAATTGTTCGTATCAAACTGATTGACACCCAGATAGCACTCACCGAATAAATTCGTGCTTTAGTTTCTATAGAAAATTCAGTTTATTAGGTGGAGCAAGCACGCGATAGCGTGATGCGTTCACAACTAAGGTCCGAACCATAATATATCGCTAGCCGACAATAAACGTTTTATGACCTAATTGCTAGAAGAAACTGGAAAGCAATGCAGCACGAAACAAAGGTGTCTGGAAAGTGGTTCGAAAGATGCATACTGCAAAAACTAATCCCACTCGGTATGACGAGGAAGCGGAAGGGGGTAGGGAAGCGGACACGTGAACTGAAGGTAATTCATGTTTTACGTGGGTCGCAGGCTATTGGGAAGTGAGAGATATGGACATACCACCTCTTAAACGAATCATGGCAATTTGGAAAGCAAGACTAAGAGGACGTTCGGCCAAGTTAATCTGACAACTTTGCTGAGTGCCCTCATCAAAGGTGCACTGAAACTCAGGTTTACACAGCAGTTTTAACACATATATCAAATTAACTGCATAGAATTTCCACCGTTAAAAAATTCTCGCATAAATTAAGTACACTCACTATGGGACATAAATGTTTGTCGACGATGAATTGCGACGATTGTATCTTGCTCGAGTTAATGTACAACCTATGCAGCAAGGGTTAAGCAATTTCAAGGAATGCAGATCACGGAAAGTATACCCAACTTGTTCACAATGTCACAATGTGTGAACAAGTTGGGTATACTTTCCGTGATCTGCATTCCTTGAAATTGCTTAACCCTTGCTGCAGAAGTTGTACATTAACTCCATTGCATTAACTATTGATCGTAGACAACACTTCAAAACATCACTCGTCGTTATTAAACGCTAAGTATACATCTAATATGATTCAGCTATATAAAATAAGGGTCCACAAATAAGGGTATCGATTGCATGATGCAAGGAAGTTTGTTTTCTTTATACTCTTCAGAAATCTGATCCTACTACAAACACTGACATTTGCGGAAATTGCATACGTATCTGTGAACAGATCCCATTCCTGCAGCGATTGTCCGAGGATATATGATCCGCAATGAGCGAATTAAGGTGCCATTGTTATACATATTCAAAAAATAAAGGTCACGGCAAAGCAACTTTTAAATATTCAGATTTTTTACTCAAGATGAATTGAAACAAGCTGGAAAGCGCCCCTCGGAAGCGAATATTTATTCGCAATCATTATTCGCAATATTTATTCGATATTTATTCGCAATCATAATAGAAATTGTGCAATTCTAGGTGCTCAAAAATCGTTAAAATAGCATCGAACTGTGTGCAACCAATTGTGTCCGGTCGCTGACCAAACTTTCGTTCCTGAATGTGGTCAAGCGATTTGTTGACGAGACCATTCACACCTATTCCCATTTTTGCTATCAAGTATCGCAAAATTTTCGCGCTCATTCTCTAGAAAGTTCTCATCTCTCATCCACAGATGTGAACACTAAGCTCTATAAATTATTGCACAAAGCCTCGTACAGTTACAATCTTCTGCACAGTACTAGCATGTTACGCGGAGTTATGGCAGTTATATAACGCGTAAAAAGTAGAAAAGATTTAAAGAAATAAAAAAAAATCATTAAAACTGAGTTAGTTTGAGCTTAAATGCGACTTAGAGCGGGTAAAGGGCGTCAAGCGCCATTCGCTCGCCCCGCCCGCCCTCATTTTGGCTCGCTCCGCCACTAAAGGTACAAAATTTTTAAAAAATACACTAAAATTGGCCTACTTTGAGATGAGATGCTTTACAGCTGGGGTAAAGGGGGCGGTGCGGCACGTGCGCAACCTCCGGCACCCTGTCTCTCCCGTCCGCACCACTACGGCTCGCTCCACCCACTCCTACCGTACGCCTAACCCCTGCGGTGATCGTATGACGATAAGGCTCGTACCACGAATGACAAAAAAGTAACGGTTGTGCCAGGCATCAGCAGGCATGACAAAAATTTCACGTCACTCGCATTCCAGTACGCCCTCACCGCTTCGCCGCTCACTTATTCTAAGGTATTACACCTTTCGTTGCATTTCTGTGGTAGCTATGCCACAGGCCACTGCAGCTCTCACAAGGCATTAAAAAATTACAGGTGAGTCCATTCATGTACGGACTCGCGGCTTTGCCGCTCTCTAATGCAGCCTCCAAGCGGCATATTAATACCGTAGTCTGTTCACTTCGCTGTGTTTGAGAGGCTATCTCTCTTTCCCTGCTGTGAAGATCTGAGCTCGCAAAGGCGCAGATGAGCAGCGCGGTTTTACATGATATTTTCCATTCTGACTCCCATACTTAAAAGCACATTTACGGAGAATTGTACAATATATTTCATGCACCTGTTGACCGAAATGATCTGTGTTATGGATATTTCTAATTAGCTCAACGAGCTCTATGAAATGGTGCCACTTTGAACAAAATCACAGAAAAAAATTTTTTTCGAAAAAGTCCGGGTGCGAACGCAGATTTTTTTTCAAGATACAAAAATCGCGGTCTTTGGAGTCCCCAATTTCGACTCCGAAGTGGTATTAGGCTGTTTGGCACCTTTAAGGAGGCTTGCAGAGCTCTACCAAGCACACCAAACTATTTCCTCCTAGATCAAACATGAGCCGATATCCAGGATCCTCAATATTGCAAAAATGGAGATTCTGAGGCACGTGATGGATCGATCCGATGTCACCTTTGTCACACCGATCCTCACTAAGCATATGTCAATCGATAAAGGATTAATTACTGACTACAATGAATTAATTTCTACCTCGATCGGATCGTCCGTTCTTGAGTTATAGGCTCTAAAATTTTGCAAAGACGGTGCGATAGATTGACGTCCAACTTTACCCGGCATTCAACTCTTTTCCTCCTATTTGCTATGATACCCGACTACCCACCGCCTCATCACTGTACCTGACTACGGAAAATTTCTTCCCTCCCATACGGCAAGCTCTTAAATATGGGAAAAGTGTTGGGCAAATTTTCGGGGTTTTGCGTTCGCCGCAGAACCCTAACCTATATATGGTTAGCTGAGAAATTTCCGGCGGCTGCTAATGGTACATATTGCGCGCGTGCGAGGCCAACTATGCTCGAGAAAAACCTAAAAAAATGTTCGGGAACTGGGTCATGTAACTGTGAAATCTGACACGTGCGCACTATATATTTTTAGAACTAAATAAAAAATCATTAAAGATGAGGCGGGTTAAGGCAGGGGTTTTTAGTTGAAGCGAAAAAAATTAAGGGAGATCAAAAAGTGCCAAAATTCAACTTTTATAGAAAAGGTTCGAGACTCCGGGTTCTTTTGCTAAAAATCGAATTCTCCTTCCCAAAAAATGCCCAAATAATGAATTTGAGCGAAATCGGTTGAATTGCGACCGAAACATTGTCGAGAACTTTTTCCGGAATTTAGCCGGGTTTCTCTTCTAGACCACTGTTTTTTTGACCGGCTTTTGCAAATACCCACCAAACATCACGATTTCACAATAGGTTTTATGCGAAAACCCCTCGGAGTCGAAATGATCCCGTTGAAAATAAGTTTAAAATTCGGGTTCTATATTTAAGAGAATTTTCAGAATCCGTATTCCGGCTCCGGAGAATCGTTCCTGACTGAAATCAAAATGGCGAGATGATAGGTCTGAATACTCTGGAAAGCAGCAAACAGCGCGGAAAAATGTAAACTTGTTGAAAGTTATGAGGGAGTACTCTTAAGGATGGAAAATGCTTGCCGCGGGAAAGTTTTTACGAAGGAATTATAATGGTTCGCAAAATAACTGAGAAAAATTAATCTTTGCGGAAGTTATCGTGCAAACAAGCTTAAAAAAGCCTATAATGTTCTATTAGATAGATAGAAAAGCCCAAATTTCACTACGAGGTACTGAACGCAAGCGGAATTATACCTCCGATCTATCTTTCTCACCAGATTGATTCCTGCGCAGTAAATCGTCTAAAAATTTATGGGGTCGTAATGAAATTTCATTTGAAACCTCCATTAAGGTCAAGGATTATGACCGTCAAATTTCATCGCGATACTTTAGCGCTTAATGGCTAGGCGAACAGGCACACACGCTTACAAACATAAATGCACATAACTGCGCACACGCGAAGCGCTGAAATTAGAGCAAAAAATGCATTTAAAAAAACCTAAAATGCCTCTTCCATTCACGCTGGCTCAACGCTTCAACTTCTGTTCGTATTGCGACTAATTAGCAAAGCCTTATAAAACGACGTCTGTGAAGCTAGCGTACTGTATAAAGAAGAACCTACTATATTAGTCGTGAAGAATAGGAATAAATGTTAAACAAATACGGTTTGTTGGCAAATTCTAAGCAAAAATTCTTGCTTTCAGATACCACCAACCCCTCGTGGAAAAGCGGTGAAGTTACGGCAAGTACTCCACAGTAAAGCAGCCGTAATAAAGTGATTCGAACAACTGGGCTGTTGTAGCTCAATCACTATCTTACGCACCTATCATTTGCTCAAGAGCTTTTCAAGTTTACTGTAAATACTTGAGCACTTGCAAATGACGATCATCAATAGCACGTGAATAGCTAAACAAATAGGGTTCGAAAAAATCCGTTAACATTCCTCTTAATGAGCCAGCGTTAATGCCACTAGATATGCCTTCTGTCTAGAAACTCACTTTACAATAGGCATTTCAGAAGGATTATGGGCAAGGAAACGGATGTTATTCTTTTTGTGCATTCGTTACACACGTATAAATTATTATTTTTTCAACCATTATAGCGTACAACTCCACCAAATTGATGTAATGGGCCGTTGAGGAAGAAAAAAAAACAGCACCCCCGACCCCAAAAAAAATCGAACTATTGAAAATAAGCGCAATATGCAGAAAAACTAGAAAGCGCATCAATGGCGAAAGCAGTGTGCGTTTTTTTTTTTGCGAAAATTTGCTCAAAGATGCACTCGAACAAACTATCGCGACTATTCGCGAGCCGAAAGTTGATACAGCCGGAAGTTAAGCGGAGAAAAAGGTGGTGCAAAAAACTGTCTGGCGAGTGTGACGAAGGTAGAGGTAGGGCACGGAAGCGCGGCGCCAACATTCTTTGGCAGTCGACGATGAGGAAACAGTTGACTTACGTGGCTAAGTATATAAAAAACGTATTCGATGAGCATGAAGAAGAAAGGAGTTGAGGCCGGAAACGGGGCTGGGTTTCATGAGTACGTTAGGTGAAATTATATCAAGGATTATATGTGTACTGGAATGGAACCTAAGTAAGCCGTACATATGGCAGTGAGGGCAACATTTTCCATGCCTATCGTCTGCAAGAGAAGGGAAAGTCTGCGTGACTGCTCCTTGAGTCTTCCTTTTTTTGTTATGACAGGCTGATAGTGGTAGGGAATTTAGGAACACAGCATGAATAGAATATGAATAGAAGTGCAAAATGGAACTTTGGAACAGAGTATGGTGAACATTTGAATGAAATAAAGCATGAATAAAGTAGCACAAAAATAGAAAATTAGAATAAGAACGCTAACGTTTAGGAGAAGTGCAGCCTGCAAAATTAGAATAACTATCTGTTCGGAAGTCAATTTTGTTAAAGGAATTTCTCTAATGGTCACCACTGATATGATGCGCGAAATGTTGAGATCATTGTATTGCGTAAGTTGTTTGAGATAGCCTTGCAGTTGTGCACTGCGCTGCGTTTGTTGAATGCAACAGCCATACGGCGTGGGCTTCGATAGTGAAGTCGCAAATCTTGCAATCGGTCGTAGACAAGTGTGAGACAGTGCGCTCTGGCCGTTGACGTGGCAACTCGGGCGTGTGAACGATAAAGGCGTTGATATTGGGTGACTCCCGTCGATACTGGGCCGCCGAAACAAGAATGAGTTCAACTGTTGAGTGGTGAGCATTTTCCTTGGTATGACGGTGCGTGATCGCCATCGAAGTTGTGGTGTTCAGAAGTCGCGACGTACAGCCCTTCAGGAACTGGATATGGAAATATGCAACAGATGGATCGGAGGTGATCGAGATAGGACTATGATAACAGTATACTGTGTGCGCTGTTTGGTGAGCATGCAATTCCCACGGGGAGATTATGACCTTTAGTTAATTCAGTAATTACTACTGACCCCACCCCCAGCCAATCAATATACGAATTAGAAGTGATACGTTAAGTGATCGTGAAGATGGTTTCCAGTTAATATGCAATGATTAGTTGCAAAACAGGAGTTTCATCGTTGCGATCACAAATGGACTCGCTATTGTGGAGAAGGTGGTAACCCCTACTGAACCGATCGCACCCTCCTCCACTTCGACCTCAAACCCCTGCTCTTTCGCATCGCATCGACCAAACTTTTGTCAATTTTTATCGCACAACGATTGCTATGTGTCAATGTGCCATTCTGATATGAAATTTTCATTGTATTTTTAGCTGCGGATATCGCCCTCAACTTTTCTGAAATTGCTCGATGGGCGGCGATTGCATTACGCTACAAAATTTCCTTTTCGCGCTTAGCGCACAATTTTCCAGCGTTTTCAAAAGAAATCCACATAACATTTCGTCGATAAGTTCTAGGAAGCGCAACGTGCGTCCAGCAAAGTAATTTTGAATATTCACCTCCAAGACATAATATACGATAGTTCCCAGGCTAACAAAAGAAAATCTAAATGAACTGAAATGCTTAAGATTATTTCATGACTTCATAACTCGTGAGTTTAGCTTCCGCGATTAATGACGACGGAAGAGTCGTTGAAAACGATAAAGCGGCCATATGCATACACTGAACGAGCCAAAATCGCAAAAACAATAACGAAAAAATGCGCTTGTGCAACAAAGCGTTTAATTTTGTACACATTTTTCGCAGTCGGAAGCGGTACAATGAGAAAAGGATTGTTGCAAACGAGACGTTCAGCACAAAAATTTTGTCACATTACCTAGCGTGATGTTTGTGTGAAAAGTTCAACAAAATCTACACTCTAAATTATGTTTCAGTTTCGGCGTTTAGCATTCACATGAGGGAATTTTAGCGTGTATTAGGCACCGTAGGGTGGCAGCAGCTCAGTCGTAGAGCTCCAGTTTCGCACGCGGGAAGACCTGGGTTCGATTCCCGGCTGCTTTCCCGACGGATCGCCAGCAGGCTGACCATCAGGCGTTCAGAAACTGGACAAAGCAATCGTGCGTGAGCATGATTGTCAGCTGCATTGATACGGGAATCGATGGAGTTACAGCTGCTTTTGCATTCCTTTGCATTAGGCACCGTAACTATCAGCTAAACGAAAATATCAAACAAAGATTTCCATGTAGGAAGTAATTTCAGAAATCGTAATTTCAACTTTTGTAAAATGAAAAAAAAAAGGGAGCTGCGAATGAATCATTCATTAAGCGCTGAGTTTTTTCTGAGAAGAATTGTTGCCGACATATATGGAGCAGACGCAACGTTGATACAATTTGAATACAAACGTAACGCTTTAAAATGTGTTCCATTATGTGATTAATTGACAACATATTGTAATTCACACACGAAAGATTGCGCTTCACTTGAAATTCCTATCTCCGGCAGACTAAATCCGAATCGTTCGCAAATTACGTTACCTTTACGTTACTATTGTACTGAAAATCTTGGTGTAAAGAAATATTTTTTGCATATCATGACCGCATTTTACAGTAGTATTGCAGTCAACGTACTATAATTTCGTTAACTATACCGTACTGCGGATTACGGCATCGAAAATTTCGCAATCGAGAACACAGTTTTACCAAAGCATCGCGCATGTGAATTTCTAATAAGATTTCAGGCAGCAAATAGACAACGCTTCGAGGGAATACGCAAAGATTTTGACAATGGATAACCGAGCTGGCTAGTTGTGCCAGTGACGGAGGCAGGATGAATCGAGAAAATGCGAACAGAAGCTGATGCGACATATGTCGATTGTGGTGAGCTAACCAGCTCGTCAACACTGTTCGAGTATGCATGGCCGCTGCGTTCTCCTAACAACCTCTTTGACCGAATCGGCACAATACATATCAACATTGCGTGGTGAAGGAAAGAAAGGGGTTGCGGGATTACAGCAATCTCTGTCGATCTGCACTGCGATAAAATTTGTCTTTTCATCAATAAACCTAGACCTTCTCATAAAAGTTTACATTGGTGGAAAAATTTTATCCGTATGAGAAAGATTTTTCGTCCATTCCTCTCAAATTTCAACTTTTTCATCACAGTCCTCACGGAAATGAACGTTACCAATGCCAGCCCTCCTCTCCTCTCCAAGTTTGGGAATCATGTATTGCTGCGTGTAACTTTATTGAGGTCAATGAAGCAATTCAAAATTATTTTCTTGGGTTTCAAATTTCACTGGTCTGATATTCATCCGGATCTATTCATCTAAAGCCAAAGCGAACTGCTCCTGAGGGATAATAGACGCAGTTTACGTATTGCCCTTACATTGCAGTGATTTCCCCTTGGCTGTTCAATGTTTAAAAGAAAAAACCACTGTAAAGGCAGTTTTAAAACATCATTTAAAATACTGTATTTAATTGGATTAAAATACTGCGACGGAAGTGAGAAATTTCATGAGAGATCATAAGGTAAATGAGGGGTGCTGAATATGGGACTTCAATAACACAAAATCTGTCTCAAATACCTGAGGTGTTCGAGCTAGAAGAATAGTTATTTCGCGACGATTTGAACGAAACTGTTCAATTGCATCAAGGCGGCTATGTATCGCTTCACCGTTAACCTGAAATGGTTTTTCTGATTTTGAATATGAGACTGCGCACAGCCGGGTAGGGAGTCGGTTGCGGAAAATCGCTATAAAATGAGATTCGCACGTCACAACAAAGTAATTGAAAAAGTAGTCGTTCTTTCCTTGTCGCTTTCTTCCTAATTACCAGTAAACATTGGTACTCACATTCATCTTTAATCAAATCAAGCATGAGCATATCCGGCATCCAGTTTTCGAAGATTTCTGTAGACCATAAAGCTGTGAAACAAATTTTGCTAGTCGCTATTTTGAGACCAAATTTTGCGTAACTTCTAGGCCTAAGAAACCTCCACACTCGGGAAAAAACCCCCTGTAAAGGCATTTTAGTGGTCGATAATAAGAAAGGCGCCGACTGCGTTGGAAATTTCAGGCGTTTCGGCGATTTCCCTCGAAAGTATTTCGAAATTTCAAATGTTTCCGGTACTTGTCGACTTGCCAGTTGCCGATCGCTCCTCGAAAATCGCGAAATTTGCTGGCGATCCCCTCTCTCTTTTCGATTCTGGGAAGGATGGGGAAGAGAGGAGCTTACCCATAAATAAAAATCAATTAAATATCTCAACAGTTCAATTATCCATAAAATAGGAAGGCCGCTGTTCGCGTTTTTTTGAGCATGGAACTGTTTGCACCCTTCTTCTGATTAACCTTACACTTTCAAATTTTATCAGTTAGATTATGGAAATAATGATACAAAAAATTAGTGGAGGGAGAAGATAACCGACGAATGCGGAAAGCAAAGTTAGACACAGAATAAAGAGAGAATGTTGCAAATCATTAAAGGCTGAGGTAAATTTAACAACAAGGCAATAATGCTTAGCACGCGATGTGCGTTAAAATGTTGGCTGATGAGACGATCGGCTTACAGTTGTCAAAAGCAATTCTTGTCGAAATATTGTTTTGTTAAAAATTGCGTTGACAAGCACATCCTCGTTACAACTGATCAATGCTAAGCGGCAATTTAGTTGAAATGTTTATTGGCATAATGAAGCAGGCGAATAAGCTAAGCGGTTGGCAGCCGCATGGTTTTGGATGCTACCTTCAAAGCAGCCGTGTCCATTGGCAATCATGTGCGCACAACTGGCACACAATAAATCAGCCCAATTTTTCTCCTAAACATAAAACGTTTTATGGCCAAATTTGCAAGCCGTCGAGAAATTCAAATTTTTACAAACTGCCCTATGAAGAACACTAGTTTCTCTTTCAGAAGAAATAGCCGGAGCATAGATTATTACCGTAATGAACGGTGCCAGCCGATCGCCGCACATCGAGTTTCTGGTTGCTCCAAACTTTTTTCTTCATATGAATAAGTTTTCACTTTTGGCAGCGATATTAGATGCAACTATCAACAGGAACAGATTTAAAAAACGATACAAAAACGAGATATTGCGCATGCGATGAACTGAAAATTGTAAACGTGACGCTATCTCTTTCGATAGATGCAATGAGCTGCATTATTGCATTGCAATGAGCTCCGTTTATGCTGCAAGAAACTATTCATTAGTCATCGTTAAAGTTGGCTATTTTTTCAAAAGAAAATTACATTTGATCTTTTCTTCACTTCACTCGGTGGCAACTTTTCAAAGTGCAGAGCATCTTTTCGTTTAAATTTAATGAATGGGAACAAAAATGACAAACGTATTTTAAACACACACTGAGCTGTTAAAGTGGAATTTATTTTAAAAAAATTTTATGATAGCTGCTTTTCTACAATACAAGGACAACAACAACGCGGGAACAAATGGAAGATTCTTTAAAATGGCCCCAATTTTACGACATCTTTTTTGAATGAACAGGAAATTAAGCAAGTGAAGACTGCAACTTGAAAATTATTTTGCTGCATTCTGGTGGGAGGAAGGCCTTGAGGTTAAATTAATTACCGAGGGGTTAGATTACCGAAGTAGATTAAATTAATGAGGGAAGGTCTAAGAACCATTGGAAAAAAATGAAAAGCGCATACATCACAGCAGTTCAGGGACGCGACAAATTCGTTCAGGACTAAAAGCTTGGGTATGATGCTTTAGAATGAACGGTGAAATGCATTTTGGGCATTTAACTAGGCCAACACCGAGCTTGGTCACGCCATCGCTCACGGCATGCAAAACTTCGACGTAGGTGTTTTATATCGCGTGTCTAAAAAACGGCAGCCATAATATTTTTAAAGATTGTTAAAAACAGAAAAAAAATGCATTTCATGCAAAAAAACAAATTTTCGACTGAACGTCGCACACTTCATTCACCAGTTTTATTGGACATTTTTGTTGATGAGACGGAAGAACACACTGAACTTTTTGACTAGGACATGTGAACAAGAAGCATAGTCTTTTATGAAGAGATAGGAATCGATGCAATAAAAAGTATATCGGCGAGTGATTTTCGCATCAGTGTCGAGAGCAAAGTGAAGATAGTTGCAGCGTTGAAATAAGAACTACTCTCCAGAGTTGGGAGCGCTGAAGGGAGTTGCTTTTGAAGAAGAGATGGCAGCCAAGTGCATTGTTTGTATAATAGTCAGCTTCGAGGGTCTGCCATTGGGCAGCTGCCCAGCGAGCAAGCGAGCACTGTGCTTGCTCCTCATACGCCAACTTCGAGAGGCGATAGGCAACACTAACGGCAACGAACACCCACCTCGGCATACGATCGAAAGCATCGAATGACCTCAGAATCGTTTTGCGAATTCATAACGATAGATGAATAATAGCACACATGCTCGTACGCAAGTTCAATTCGTGCCCAACAATCGCAACTACTTCTTGTTCAACAACTGCCAATTTACTACGCGCACAAGTTGAGCGACAAAGTTGGGAAAAGATTTTGCGAAGTTAATGGTTCGACATTAGGAAAAATTATTTGTATTTCAAACTTTGGTATTGTTGGCAAATGATGAAATATGTTTCGCATTTTGACGCATCTGAGCGCAACCGGCGAACGGCAGCTAAAAGGGATCAGGGAGCTATTTGGGAAACAAAAAGCAAACGTTGACATTAAGATGAACTTTTTCGTATTTTTTTGACTCTACAATACAATTCATGAAAGAGTTCTTTCTTTAAAAACATACTTTGAGATGCTTAAAGACTTAACACCTATATTCGTTGTGAACTAGGAGAGGAGAATAGTAAAAAAAAGGTGCCTGCAGGATAACACTTTGTTAATCATCAACTAGTTAAAAGAGGGAAATTTTCCTTTAAATGACGCTCAATGCTACAAACCAATAAACAATCCCACTCTACATGCCAATATGTGTGAGTTATTCAGAGAGACGGCCGAAGGCTGCACGGTGCACAGTTAGTAAATTTAGTGCGGACGGTGAAGTGAAACGAGATGCAAAACGCTTGAAAACCAAAAGTCACCATCAGAAAGTAACAGTGGCGATCACTCTGGAGGAAAAACGAAACGAGAGAAATGCTGTCACCGAAAGCAGCGAACTATTATTTTGCTCACTGCGTGTCGTATTCTATGGTCATGTTTTAAACCCGTTGCCATGAAAAAATTAAGAAGATAGACCATAGTGTTGGCGATAGCTCAGTGTATAAGAACTGTCAGTTCGACAATGCGAGATCAGGTTCCAGCTTCGGCCATTCCCTGCACTTCCATTTGTCGGCATATTCATGACGTCAAAACAGCACTCAAATTCCGGCGTTCTATCGTTTTGTCAGCCTGGACCACAAGCTGATAAAAAAAGTCGCTTGGACTCTCGACTTTTTTGTCCCGATCTGGGAAGTCCCATCATGATGATGTGGATGAGCTGTGAGTGAAAGACCGGATGATGTGCACTATTCAACCAGCAATTCCTTCGAAACAATTTTTCTTATGTTCCATACCTACGATCGTTTGCTGGCGGGTCGAATTTATCAGATGATTTGAAAAAGGCGAGTCAACAAAACAAACACCTCGAAAATAACCTGAAGGATTTGATCGCCAGCACGAAGACGTCCATCAAGATCGGCTGTGCTACCCGCTTCGATCTGAGAGCAAAAGAGCATCACATAGGCTGACCAGGCTGTTCGTATGCAAATGAAAGCAAAGACAGGACACACTGACCACTGGACGGCAGCGGCGGTAGCGCAATTGCTCCAGCTCAATCATATTCGATTGCTGCTAACCGCAGTGACACATTTCAGCCATTGCTTGCCTCCTCTGCTCACAATTTGCCCATCCTCATCTAATCACGTTCTCATTTATTGCACATTCAAATTTCACTTGTCACTCATACTCACTTGCTCGTCCACTCATCTCTTCTGGCTGCATAATGCATTTCCAGAGCGCGAAATTTGCATATTCGTTTGGGACAAGGCGAATGCTCGTTCATGGTTGGAAAAACTTATATTAATCTGATTTAAATGATGGGCTAACAACTCGCTCAACAATTGTTTGACATTTTTGAGAGAAGGAAGTAAGCGTAGCGCTGCTTGAGAGCTTAATACCAAGTGAGTAGTCACGCAATTCAAAATGTACTGTTTTTATGCGTTAGTACGTTTATATGTTTTGCGTCTGCCTGTTTGTCCACTAGTTTTAACCTACGAACCAGAAAAGCTACAGCCACAAAACTTGGCAAGTGCAATCTACGGCACCATGACGATGGACTCCAAAAAAACTTCACTGAGATTCATAAATTCCTGGGCGACTTAGGGAGCGTGGAAAATAATTCGGCTGGAACGGCAGGTCACTAAAATAATTACTCTCAACTTAGAAATCTGGAATCAAAGTTGGGCAACGACACAAAACATCGTAAACTACAAAAGGCAATAAGCATTGCTCTAAATGTGAATTTCTGGGTGAGAAATCGGGAATTTTTGAAAAAAGAATGCGGAAACGTTGCGGATGTGAGCGTCAACGGCGATAGCAATTATAGTCTTGCGTACGAACCGCTTAACCTCCATGAATGCACAGTGGAATTCAAGAGTCGCTGCTTGATCGTAGATCTAGCATAAACGTTTGTGAATATTCAACTGTTGGTTGCTTTTCAAATATTCATAGAACGTAACAGATATGGGGAGCGCATTTCGCAATAACACGCTAGAACCGTCTTTCCAACTTGCTACTCTTGTCCTCAGCGGCTGTATGAACACCGCCGCCTGATGACTAGATAGAGTTTGCGAGTTCATTCCTGTTGTATTAAGTAGCCCAGAATAAAAGCAAGATCAACGTTGGCATTCTCCTGGCTAAAAGGGAAGGAAAGGCGAAAATTGCCCTATTTCGATGCTTTTAGAACGAGCGAAAAAAAAAGCGAAAATGAGTATGCTTCATTACGTAAATAATTTAGCAAAGAATGCGCCAAAAAATTTAATGCGTGAGTATAAAAACTTGTTGATTCTCTTCGTTCTATGCGTGACTCAACGCCCACACATTCCTCTCAGGGATCTACCAGCCGACATATGTCTCGAAATCATATATGACACACCCCATCATCTGTCTCAAATCCTCGAATGTAGTCTCATCTCATCTCGCTGGTAGCTTCTACTACCAAACTAGCTTTGTATGGAGACGAGAGCTCGTACTGCTTCACCTGAAATGCTACAGTCATTTCGAAATTTGAATCGGTTTATTGGTCTAGCTAGCTTTTAGCGGTTGTAATGAGAACATTACGCTAGCAATGGATGTATAACGTGCAAAGTTCTACCTCGCTGATGAAAATATCCGTGTCGTTATCGTCTGTGGCACCGTAACATAATGTAAGGCCAAGACGATGACGACTGCTTGAACGCTTCAAAACGACTTCCTGAAACAGAGTAGTTCGGTCAAAAAAAGACGGTCCGCAAGAGTTGGCAATAACGCCACACTTCATAAATTTAGATTCTTGTTAAAGAAACTTCCGTGCCCTTCTCCTTCCCCTCCCCCCCCCCCCCCCCCCCCACC
>JPKZ01002568.1:682461-692604 GCA_000803305.1 Toxocara canis | reverse complement strand
GTGCGTGCGTGTGTGTGTGTGTGTGTGTGCGTAGCGGCCGCCTGACGCTATGTCAAACTTGGCGCACAAAACCGGCTCAAGCAATCGCTGCGAACTAGTAACATGTCATGCCAAAATTATCTTAAGGACACACCGACCCGATCGACCGCAAAGCATATTTTATAATAAAAACAAAGATGCCGAATAAATCGGCTAGTGATCAGTGAGACAAACGATATGCAAGCCAAACAAATGCGCACATACGCAACGCACCAGCAAACAACCTATGGCTGAGAGCAGTTAATCTTCACTTCAGCCAACAGCGCACAGCAGTCGCACAAAGTTGCAGCAGCCTAGCTGGATGCAGTCAACGAAAAGATGCGCAATCGAAAAGAATATCAATGCGAATCATCGAATGCTAAACATCAGAACTGAAACGCCGAACAAATCTAGAAATAGATCGTTTTGAAGGACCTTAACTGCTGAGTGAAGACGTACGCATTAAAACTCTCATGTGAAACAAAACAAGGTGAAAGTAGAACTTTCTGGGTGGAATTCAATTTTAAACAATCATCATCGGCCTTTCAGATAGACAACATTTGAGCGTTTCAAAGTTATTCTGAAACGAGTAGCTTTCTTACTGAATTGGGATAGAGACAAACGGAGAGAAAGAATTGACGCTGTCGAACAAAAAAAAGTTTACTCTTCCATTTTCAGAATAAGGCTACAACCATTGACTGTATCCAGGAAAAGAAGAAATCGACAATTCCATAAAGTATTTTTTGCTCTTTCAGTCCAAGTCACCATTTCCGTAATCTACAAGAGAGACCAGTGTGAAAACCAGTGCGAAAACAACAATTGGCTAAATGGAACGTCATCGTTATGGCTAGTAGGCGTTCAAAGCGCTCAGTGTGTGTTTAACAAGCGCCATTAATTATTTTGTCCCATTCGCTTCTCCCATTGTTGATTCGAGACTTTTTTTTTCTCAAGAGGTTTCAAATCGCAATTTTGTTACACCTTTATGAAGCGTGCACCCAACATTCACCGTCAACAGTTCTCTGCTTTTCACATGAAATAGATCACTTTAAATTATCACGTTCATTACTCAAATTCCATCAAAAAGTTCGTCGAGATTTCTGCGAACAGGCTTTTCCGCGGCTTCCTATCTTAGCTCCGACCACTATAACAGCACTTCTCGATTCATACGACTGACGAATGCATAGGTTAATGAAACTTGTGCAATGCGTTTATGCGGTCAAGATGTTGAAACCTGAAGCACGCTTTCAATTATCAGGATCAACATTGGTACCTGAGATATCATTCCATCAACAACTTGTATTAGCAACCGTATTACGACAATGGCTTGAGATCAAGAACTGCTGTTTCGCCGGATGTTGTTCCTTCCCCGTTCACTAATTTAAAAAACGCTGTACTTGCGATTTTGCAAGATGTGGTGGAAAATCGTACATTGTGGGTGGTACTTTGTATGTGGCCGCAAAAACGAGAAAAAACAAAACAAGAATATCTAGGTGAAGGGATAACTGGACTCCAATCGTTTGCATCGGCGGTAAATAAATTTCTACCAACATTGATTGAGAACATAAGTGAGAATAACGACTTGTACGTGATTCTAACAGATCCATAAATACCAAAGATAAATTATGTAATAAAGACACATCACTAAACAGTTAACGGGATAATACTGTAGAACTTATTTAAAACATTTTTACAAACCTCACGTTATGATCTTCGTCATCAGAGCTGACCGGATCGGTTTGCGTACCAACACAGACTTGCTCGTCCATTTTCACTTCCTCGTACTCATGAACCTAAAACCAAAATGATAAATAAACACGCACAAATCGCTCAAATCAGCAAGAACAAGCAGCATTCAGGAATCAACCAGGCCACCGTAAACCACAATCCATTCGATCGGATTGCTTTGTTCCTCCTCCTTTAAAGATGGACAAAGAATGGTGGAACTGAACATGAACAAATTAAGCTTCAATACGTCTGCCAGACAAAAAAAAACAAAGCTAAATCCACAATGGTCTGCTTTGATTTTGAAAATACGTCACCAGCGTGCCTTTTTTTGAAATATTTTGCCGAACTCTGTCCAGAATTTATACGAAATTCGCGAAATATTTTCAAATGAATCCATATTGTTATGAAAGCAACTGTGCTGCAGGAAAGACAAAAATTATAATCATCAATTGTGCACAATTATCATCCGCATTCTTTAGATACTCTTAGAAATTCTTCAAGGTTATTCTAATCTGTGTGATGAATATGATCTGGGGTTTCAACACTGAAAGGTTTCTGGGAAAAGCTAATCAGCCAGGTGTGAGACTCTATGAAAGCTTGAATGCTCAAGGATAAAATTGTGATACCTCGAAGAAATGGTAGTGGTGTTGCTAGAAATGGAAATTAGTATCGCCTCACCGCGTCTCTATGACAGAGACACCCCTATCTGGTTCTCGCTACCTTACCGATTACATGGATTCTTTTAAAAGCGGAACACCTGCGCTCCTCGAATCAGTAAATACCCAAGTCTAATTCATCTACAATTATACAAGTATATAAGTATACTACAAGTACACAAGTATTCTCCCCCTTCTCTCCGCCATCAACCGAAAAACTAAATACTAATCGAAACAGCGTAAAGCCTTCAAGAAGTCAACCGATGCGCTTCTAATAGGCAGCTGCTGTGGGGGTGCGACAATGCAGCTTACAAGCTTCTAATGTGGTGCGCAATATGCAATGTTGATGAAAAATCACCGCTGCGGGAATTGCAGCTCTCGAGGCGCACGCATTTCAAACTTCACTGCTGCCACTAGATTATCGACCTCAGTGACACTCTCGCCATATCTCCCGTCCATTCAGCTATTACAACTACTTATGTTTTACATACGCCCTCCGACTTTGCACCACACAAGCAGGAATTTAAGTGTAACCAGTAAAATTGGTGGAAAAGTGAGAGGTAGTGTAATACCTATGAACACAAAAGGATCGTACCACACATTCTTTGCCCATCACTTCTTCGTTAAAGAATCAACGTTCAAAAACTGAAGTACTTCCTATCGATGGAATCCCTCATCGCAACGGTCCGCTGAGGAAAATACACTTAGCAGAAAATTTCTAGTCATCACATAAATAATCACTCTTAGGCATGTTAATTATTTATTTCACACTATTTCATGTTATTCATGTTATTCATAATAAATATTTATGTTAATTATTTCTAAAAGAAATAAAAGGATGTTGCTTCTTCTTTGAATGACTATTAAGATTAAGTAAAACCTCGATTGAAAAAGCGGCTTCGAAACCTTTCTTTGGTGATGAGAGAAAGGGGAGGGGGGGAAGACGGAATAGCTTCCAGCGAAATTTACAATCGCAATTTCACGGCATAAGGCGGTCTTCAAGATAGCGAACGGTAAAGCACACACTGAGCTAAAGGCGGAGAGGTGAAGCTGTAATTAGGGGAAGCAAGGAAAATTGACGCACGACGATTTGAAGCAATCTGTTAGAACAAATAAAACGATATACGTTCTTTGATCTCACCGCAGTGGCCATATTCCACAAAAAGAACCAATTCGAACGACCGGTGGGAAACACGTCAAACGCGTAAAACGATCGCGATTTAAAGCAATTGATCGCTTTAAAAAATATTTGATGCGTCTCAACTTCAAGCATGTGATAAGCAGTAAAACCTCAGGTAAATTTCATTAAATTCCTTCTGCTAAGATTTACGCTATGATATTTCGCTGCTGGTGCAAAATATGCGTGTAAATTTTTTAAACGAATCGTGATTGTCAAAATATTATGATAAGAGGTAGTTACCGAAATATGCTAAGCACATTATTTTCAATACAAATTAAAGCGCTCCAAATTTTATGGGCACATGGTGCAGTTCTGCATCCACCGTTACGGAATTATTGCACACTTGAGTCTAATTCAACTTAATGCAACGTAAAATAACGTAGTAGTATAAAGACGCTTCGAAGCGAACTCAGGTTTCTTGGAGTGAAAAACACACCCAATTGATTTTTCGTATGAAATAGTTGCGGGTTTGCAACGAGAAGAAGTTCAACAAGGGAGAAAAATCGACCATTCTTTTGGAAGCGAAAAGGAAAATCAGGGAAATAAAGCAACGGCCAACAATCGTCGATAACATCAAAATGAGTTTGAATCTCTTGTAAATGAGCACAATACTCTGTTGTTACTATAGAGGACCAACCAGATATTCTATCATTGAAATAATACATAACTCGAAGAGTGATCAGTTTTGCACTTTGTGCTTGTCAAATTAGCCCTGAAAGTAACCAACGGACCCATAAAGAAATTTGCTTACATTAGCATAATAAAAGAGAGGGATGGGGGTTAGGAGTTGCAATCCGCTGCTTTGGTCTGACGAAGAAGTAATTCCTCAGCTTTAAATCAGAAAATGCTTGAAAGATCTACAAAACAAATTTACTTTATTAATAGAATTTCACATATTTCTTCAAACAAAATCGGAATTTTCTCCTCTCATTAAACTCTTTTTCGTATCTCAGATCAATAGGATCGCATTTCGACAAACAGCGCCGTGCTAGTGCAATCATTCATGATAACTATATATATATACATATATATATATATATATATATATGTATATATATATATAATGAGTCTCAAACCACAGCGAATTTAAATGCTAAATAATTCCAAACATATAGCTCCCTTCGTCCTCAACGATCTAGCACTTCTCTTGCGCACTCACAACAGTTAAAAGTTCCCTTTGTAGAAGAACCTCAAATCGAATAAAACTTTCCCCACAATATTCTACCAGAGGTAGCGGATGTTACTGTGCGCTGCAGATCTGATTACGCCTAGGAAATGAGCATGCCCAGCTAGACGACTTGATAATTGATCTCACTGCTCGCTTATTTTTGCCGTACACGGTGCCCTTTGTTTTCTGAAATCACTTCTTTGGAACAATGGCTGAAGTGCGGAATTATGAACCCCTCTCTCCCTTCTCAGCAGAAGCCCGTTCCACCGACAGCGAGACTCCCTTAACTCTCTGAAGTTATGAAGTAAACTCGGACGCCAAATACTGACTGATATAAGGAAAAACAGAATGTAATTTGATGTGATGCTTTCATTTTCGCATTCACGTGGCAATTGTGTGCGCTGCAAATGTTATTAAAAGTGGCTTGAAGGTCTCGCGGGGAAACCAGCAAGCGGGACAGATGGCACGATTATGAAGTCGGCGGAGAGTGAGTGAAGTAGCAGCACGCGAAAATGACCGCTAGTGTCGTTGTATGTGGTGTGCAACGATCCGTTAATCTGCTGTTTGCGTCGCCGTCAACTGATAAACAAAACAACACAACTTCATGTTCGCTTGAATGCAAAGTAATCTCTGTTCACTGGCACGCGGCCCTTATGCAACAATATCTTTTGATTACGCAGCCAAAAACACCTCTCCCCCTTAATGTCTAAAAAACCATACCATTCACT
This sequence comes from Toxocara canis, assembly GCA_000803305.1. NCBI lineage: Eukaryota > Metazoa > Nematoda > Chromadorea > Rhabditida > Toxocaridae > Toxocara > Toxocara canis. The sequence continues at coordinate 687,129 of JPKZ01002568.1, read as the reverse complement.
CGATTCATATCGAACTAGCGTCCAGATATCATTTTAAAAAATATGCAATCGCAGATCACGCTATCGCAAATTACTGTACAGCCTGCGCTATCACACTGTAATAGACTGCACAAGTTTGTGGTGTCTTGTTTGTGTAACAGTTGTAAATCGCCGCTTCAGCAGTGAATCGCCTCATTGACTAGTGAGTGCCTCATGAGTCAAACGAACTTTTCTCTGCGCACAAGTCCAGCCAAAAACTTCCTCGTCGTCGAATCGTGAAAGTACTTTTTGATGAAACTGATGTTGCACAGTTGTATGGTGTTCTTTATGCCAGAAAGACGACAAAAAGATGAAACAACAATGATCTGGACAATAACCCATCACTCAATACGTATATCTCCAATGTATGTGATCACTGTGCTGCTACACTAAGCATAAACGTAAAACAAAATATGAAAATGCAGGCCCCTCCCCACACCCCCCCCCAAAAAAAAAAACAGGAACTGTAACTTATGGATCCAGAAACAGCAGCGTACATTTTGCAGGGAGTTTAAAAGAAGTAAGCTTAGTTATCACATCTATTACACAAAACAAACGATCTTATGATCTAAGTTTTTCAATTTCAAGTGAAAATGTCGCCTGTCCCACTCCAACCCCAAAGTCGCAAGACAAAGAAGACATCCGTAAAATGGGTGACAAGCATTGGACAGAATAATAAATTCTATGAGCTTTCGAACCGAAACCGTCAGGAAATGTGAAATTCCCTTCACCTTTGGCAACTAAAATAAAAATATTCAAGAGCTGAAAGCTGAGAGCTGTTTCACTTTGTTTTGGCCTAAAAACAAAGTGAAACAGTTCGATCAATGAAAGTTCGATTCAAAAACAATAAGCCGCTCGTTTTCGAAAATAGAATAGAACCGAACTGGACGCCGATACGTGAATGAAGAACTGGCTCTTGAGCAAATCGTTAATTTCGCGACCATGTTGGACAGCTCTGTGTTGCATTTGCATTTCTCATCCGAAAACATAATTCAAATGAAATCTTAAAACCTCAAACGCATTCTACGTCACGTTTACAAACATCTTTTCTATAGTACAGTCATAGAACTGTCGACTCGAAACGCAGCGCAGCGATTTTATAACCTTTTCGCAACAAATCATCAAAAATAAACACATCCGAAGATGCTAAATATGATGAGCAATCGCTCTCTACTATGGGCGATAAATCTTTCAAAAATTCAATTAGCGATAAATCTTTCAAAAATTCAATTATTGATCAACTTCACTCACTCCACCGTACAGGCATCCTGGAACAACACATCATATTTTGTATAATTTTGAATTCATTTCAACCCTTTCAGCTTTGAGCATAATTAAATCTTTTGTGCTGCAATACAGCCGTCTTTATATTCGAAAACAAATAGAGAGAATTGTAAGCGCGACCGACAAGCCTTCTACCCACAGAAATAACTCGAGTTGGGAAGAGATGAAGAGAAAAACGAAAGCTGTACTGTATTGCAAAGCGGAAACGAAGCAGAATCTGCTGCTCAACGATATCATCGGCACGCAATTGGCTCAATGCAGTTGCGAAATGTCAAGCAAACAACTAGCAAACTGCACCCTACTTCAGCCGATTATTCAGCAACGCTCTAAGGCGACAGACATTCAAAGACGCAGCTATCGAAGTATTAGCCGCAGCGAACGTTGTTAATTAATGCATATATGAAATAGACGGCAGGCACCCAGGAATCGAGACGGCGCACAATTATGTGCAGAATGCGCGTCGTACACCTGCAGCTCGCCGAAAAGTGCAAAATCTGGTTGGATGTGCGAACACGCCAGATCCACACAACCTCGAAACCACAATCCATCCATCTGCGTCAAACTTTCACAGGTGAGCACACAACTACGCGAAGATGGTTTGCTTGCACGAATAGAGTATGCATGGGGAACCCGTGGACGAAATCAAACGGTAAACATGAAAGGTGAGAAGAAATACGGAAAGGCAAACGTACAGCCTAAAGGGCACTGGAACTTACTTCAGTAAGTTGTATGCATCCAAACTATTATTTTCGGTTTTTTTGTCACGAAAAAAGAAGCTAGCTCATTCTGTAGCACCTTTCACACCGTTTAAATGATGGTACAACAACCGTTCCCATTCATAAACACTCTTCGTTCAGTAAGTACTTCAGAATGAGAAGTGATGGTCAATTGCAGATGGTATAAGCTCGACGGCCTTAAGATTTGTTTACGCTTCAACAGTGTAGTGTACATGACATCGCAGGGAAGGAAACATGTCGTGTGCCAAGGCGAGTACTAGCGTACGGTGGCACGCAATCGCTAGCGAGCATATGGGAGTGATCCTCGAGCGTTACACCAAAAAACGCTTCCAAAGAGACGCTTCACAACAACTGCATCATATGTACCGATTTAAATTACGTTGCTAAGCGATATATTCGTACGCTGCGTAATGTCTTGGTTCGAAACGATAAAGAATGACAGGCAACTGTTAATAGTTGTATGCCATGCGTATGGCCGATGTGCTGTAGTCGTTCCGTTGGCACGAGGGGAGGGTTGGCGGGGGGAAGAATCATTACCCGTACCCATAAGAAAGGTGAGAAGCCACTCCTCCTCCTCGTGGGAATAGGTGAATCACATATCAGTCACCCCTCCTCCCCTCCACTCCGTCAGCGTTGGCATGCTATCACCCTTAGATCTGCCTATATTTCACGCTCCTAAGAAATCTAAGTTTGCCGAAACTCCGTCCAGGCTATTTGCTTTCGTATACTCTATATGCCATTATGCCTGATCAGTTTGAGGCAACTAACAGACCGCGTCTATGAGGCGTTTGTTATCCAGTTAACGCATAACTAAAAAACCCACACGTTTCACCTACCGGCCATAGCAATATAGCAGTCCACCACTATCAACGCTGCGTCCTTATCTTGTAAATTATACAGCTGCAAGCTGTACTTTCAAATGCTTCTAGGTTTCTATATGGGTCAAGCTTTGAGTTTTTTTGCTAAGTTCACTTGCTCGGCACCTATAGTCCTTTCCACTCGACGAGGTATTAATATGCGTTATTAAGCAAATAATTTTTACGGTTTTACGCTTCCCGCCATAGTTGCATGCAGTAGGTAAGCATGTGCTGTTGAAGGAATGCAACGAGTTTAACGGATTGGTTTACGGGCGTTTTGCGTTCACTGTAGTTGAAAATTTTACCTGTAGTTGAAAAACGTGTGAAATCTAGATGTTTTTATCTGCTACCATGATAGTAGCAATACGTTGTTGAAACGATGGTGAATCATATGGAAATCTTAATCATCTGCTCTACGAAACTTTCCGCCGGTCCTCTACGAATTCGAAATGTAACGCTAAGAGAAACTTGAAGAAAGAACGATTTTGGTGGCATTACCAAAAAGCAAGAAGGCTGGAATTCGCGTCGACGAGAAAATCGACGTGAGATTGTCAACGCCTGATGCCAATTAATTTTGGACCATATTTTCACCCGTGTTGTTGTATGGATGATAGCCAATGGGTAAGCAGTTCGTGTTGAGTTGGCAATGATGTTTTGTACAAAACCATCAATCAGTTCGAAACATCAAGCACGAGAATTGCAATCGAGAACAAATTAATACAGTATTCGTAAACGACTTAACGAAATATGTACAACTTACCTGTTGTGCGAATTAGAATAACCTATTTGTTAGGTACTTCTCTTACGTTCATTACTATGCTTACACGTTAATAAAAATGAAAAGCAATTGCAACAGTGTCATAAAATAAAAGTTTGGATGTTAGGGCTTCTGTTCAGTCATTCATGCGAAAATCGTTTCAAGCGTAAGCGTAATGCAACAAAACATTCGATGGAGTCGAATTGTTTAAATTTACCGGAAGTTGCACCCGATTCCGAAAGCATTGAACATGTATTAAAAATCGGGAAGTTGACTCACATCTGTCCTCTACCTTTTTCCTTTACACGTTCATAGAGAGACAGCTATGGGTTTATAATTAGATAAGTTGCGGAAAAGGAATAGAGAAAGAAAAATTTCTCGAAGGAGTGTTAACATTTAGCGAAAAAATAGATTTTAAAAAAAGTTTCTTTCCATAAAGGGAACAACATTTCTTTTCTTTTCGATCAACAGCTAAAGCAACGTACTCATAAAACAACCTCACTGTTTCACTATGGTAACAAACTGTTACCACTTACGTGAGGAAAACGCAAAGAAGTCGCTGAGAATCGTCCAAAATTGGGGAAAAGCATGAACAGCGTTAAGTTTTTACCGCAAGAGAAACTGTCATTTTTTTTCCAGTGAATCACAATCTTGAGTGGACATTAAAAAATAGAAGGAAATCATTTATTCACCTATATTTCTCGAATCACTGGAACATTTCCAAAAGAATAACCTAAATTCTGACAAACGTCTAGCTACAGCAGCACTTGAAAAGAAATATGAAAAGCGGTTACTTAAAACGGAAGTGCTTAACGCAGAGCGCACAAAGTACGCGAAAAAGGCTTTTATACGGGGAATCCCTGTTACGGAACTAATGGTGTCAGTCAACGGATTGTGGGGCCATTCGTGGTTCATACGATAGTCAACCTGGCCTGAAATGCAGTAGTCGGAAAGTTAATGCCACCAGCATCGCTTCTACAGTCAAGACATTGGAGATAGGAGAGCGAGAGAAGGG
>JPKZ01002568.1:671882-682030 GCA_000803305.1 Toxocara canis | reverse complement strand
GGGGAGAGAAGAGGGAAGGGAGGGATGGAACAAATGTGATGTACTGACGTCATTTGATACAAAGGAATTAATTATCTGTGTGCGAGTCCTCGTTTCGCTCGCTATCGATATGAGCAGCGATCATTCTCATGTATGGATGAAAACGAAATAGGAGCAGGATGGCAAGCTGAGTGGTGTCACTAACCTGATAATGGCAGCATGTGAGCAGTGGCCACGAAACCATCTATATGTCTCCTCTGATTCAGCGTTAAGTTCGGTGTTGTTGTATGTACCTATTGCAGCAGCATAAAGGATTTCGTCAAATGAGCAAACTCACTTGCGAATAACTGCAATATGAGAACGTCGTTGCGATCGCGAGTTTATGGCAATTTTTGAACGATCCGCAAATTTAATCACTTCACTTTTCTGGTTGTTTACGAAGTGTAAAAATGGAAGGTTTCAATCTGCGAAGATTATTTTGTTTAAATCAAAACGACCTCCTTAGGAAAACGAATAAAAATACGGTATACAGGAAGAAAGATTAGGAAAAAGAAAATGCACGAGTCGAGAGCACATAAGCGCATATGTCTATTCGGCATGAGCTCTACACTCGAATGAGAGGCACGAAGCACATTTGCTCACAATTGTTAAAACCGTGAAGAGGCGTCACGCAAATGCGAAATTCGAAATTAACCCAAAGCGAACTGGCGTTGCCGAGCCGTGGTGCGCTATACTGCTAACCAATAGCCATCCGAACGCAATTCCCGAAAAACACTCCTCGCAACCCGTAGCACGTCGTCGAATGCTGTGTCCCCCACACAGCCAGCGATAACACATACGCATCACAACGAGCCTTCCACTCCTCCTAACACTGGTTTCGCTTCTGTCCACCCAGTCAGCATCACGCATATGGTAAATTTTCCCCGACGCGCTCACTGCTCCCCTCGTACAGTACATTGCTGCAGGTCGTTAATGAATTTGCATTGTCGTCGTTGTGTCTAGCTATATTTGCGCCTACCTATCATAGTGATGCAAACAAGCAAACGATTGACGACTCCAAGATGATTAAGAAATTAAGAAAATGTTAGAAGACTATCTGAGACAAATCTGATGACTAGCTACGCTCCTTCCATAGGATTATGGAATTTAACACCAAATGTTACCAACTGTTTTTTTTTTCGAACTGTAAACCGCGAACACGATCGGTTCCTCCTTGGACAACTAAGTGATCTACGAAGATTGGTCAGCCCGAAATTGATTCATGAGCGTTTTTTTTTTTTGGTTGAAAATGATGTTTTTGAACTCAGAGATCTCAAGACATCGCCGCTGAGATTAGCATTCTGAACTCTTAAAGAGAAATTTTTCGATTTTTGCGCTCCTAAACCGCATTTCTGCATATGCATGGCAATAATCTTACAGTCACTTTCAGTCAATTTCGTCAGAGGGATCAATGTTTTCGTTCGCCTAAAAAATAAACATTCGGTTCTACACCATCGAAAATTCTTCGTGGTGAAGTCGCAAATAGTTTACGAAACCACTGAAAAAAAAAAAAACCTTTTTATAAATAATTTTCTCGTTTACTCTTCTCTCAAACATTCCCTGTTTGTACTTGCCAAAGAAAGCGAAAGTTGTTATAAGAATGCCAAGTGAGAAACTGATAAAAGAGCAAAGGTTGCAGCAAGCGTTGCTGAGAACGTGTCTTAGGAAACATTTATGGGGAGGCCGGTATGTTAATAACGTATGAGCTGCGCACCTTACACGAATCCTAGCGCGAATCCTACTGTATAAATGAATTTATGGTTAAGACCGCACTGACAAGAATTTTCAGACCCATGCGATCGATTGAATCTTTCGAAACGTTTTTTTTTTTTTCAAAAATGAGCGAGGAAAATATCAAGTGAGGAAAGTACTCCTAATAATAATGGAATTCTGAAACCGAATGAAAATGAAAGACAAAAAGAATTCATGAGATATAATACAACTGAACGGACACAGGAATGGTAAACGACGAAACAATCGGCAGATGCACTAGCAAGAACAAAATGACTCCATGCAGGCTAATTTAATTTAAAAAAAAAAGATCATTAACTATGTCAAGGGCGAAAGCATGTAAAAGCTTGTGCAGATGAAGAACCATAAACGCATAGATGGTACTGCGGAACAAGAGGGGGTGCGTAATATTTTACTAAAGGCCATTTGTGAGGATGGTAGTAGTGCATGCATGACATCAATCAAATGAACGAAGTCGGATCACTAGCAAGGGTAACATAAGTACAAAGAAAGTCATAATTTTAGCAAATTTTTTTGTCATCTGAAATGTGGAACGTGCCATGTAAAGATAACAGAAAGCTACTAAAATCAGTACCTGTTCTAGGAAATACTGTCAAAAAGAAGTACACAAAACAGACAGCACAACGACAGAGTATAGCATAGTATACACTCACGAATATACGCGTATATATACCTCGAAGAGCGTCAACGTTAGCACCGCTTTTGAAGCGCTAATTACTGAACTGAGGGCGCCCTTGAGAGCACTTCCGACGGAGAGGCAGATCGATCCACCAACACCGCTCGTTTTGCTACCAACAGCTCGCATCGCAACTTTCAACCGTTGCTTACCCCAAGTCACCTGTGGCAAGAACGCTTCGCTAGGAAACGAGCTGGTCTAGCACCGTATCTAGTACAGCGTATTTACAGACGCTTCAGCTAACTTGGATCGCAGTGGTCGCATGCCAGGACAGGAGGAAAAATAAAAACAGAGGAAGGTCAACGTGGTTGGCACTTTGTGCGCCTTCTGCAATTTCGTTCACCGCAGAACCACCACCAGCACACGAAATTTTATTGCTCTGCTGAAACTTCAACTTTTCAGAGCAAGACAGGCCCAAAAAAAATCCTACCTCAAAAATGCTCCACCCTTGACATCAGCAATTTGTCTATTCTTCGGTATCAAAAATGACATCTCATATGCGAAATGACCCAAAAATAACAACATAATCGAATTTTGTTTGGGGACCCATCCCGAGCCAACGTCATATAACTTTGTTGCAAATTCTATTACGATCTTAACACACATACAAACGACACGTCAACCACTGAGTAGAGGAGAGAAACGATTTGAAAATGAGTAGCCGCTGAGAGTGGCATCCAAAAAGGAAACTTCTTTTTCGGTGAAAGCAACAAGTTGTGCGTGTACTCACGGAGGAAGCTCGTCGCTAGCATATAGATAGATCACTCATAGATAACTGGCGCGATTTTCAGAAGGGTAAATTAGCATTGAGCGGCAAGATGAAAAGCGCTTCTATGCGCGACACACATCGAACGCCCTTCGCAGCGCACTAGAACCCTTCGGTCCACTTCAAACGCCTTCAAAAGCACCGAGAACGGTTCGCCTTGATGTTGCCGCACCAACCCACATCCTATGCACTGTTCCATCTGTCAGCGTTCATTTGCTCAAAGCTGTAAGGTGTCTCTGGTGAGCACAATGTATAGAAACCTTTGAAAACGAAAAATTATCCAACTTTTAGAACCAATCGAAGTTCAGGCATAAAGTAAATAGAAGCTTGCGCGACGTTTGCGATTCAACGGAGTCGATATGAGAATTGCAAACGAATGTGCTTTCTCAAATGAGTTGTTACGGGAGTATATATTCGCATTTGCGCAGATATGGCAGCGTCACTTGTAATGCGATTTTACCACAACAAAAAGCGTATGAATCTAGCTAGAACTCACTGAAATTTATCTTCACCTTTGCAAAAAACTATATTTTCAACATTTTCAAATTTAGCCTATCAAAAACCCACGAAACACTTCTCACATCTTCTTTTTGCTCAACGATTTAATCCAAAATTTGATTTTTACTGAACAAGCAAACATGGCTGCATTAATGAAACAGCAAAGTGGCTTCTTTAAAATCACTTCGTTAGCTTATCGGGCAAAAGCGATTCACCTAAAAGCAAACAGCTAAGCGGTAAAGTTGCCGTTCTTGGCACCAAATGTGCGCTCGTTACGTTTAGCGTTTTTATGGCGTCTGTTGAAGCGCATCGTACACGCATCCTCCAAAATTCGATCCTTTCAGCTGATCACTTGGTACATTTTATTGTTTCGATTGCCTCTTGCTCATTGCTCAATTTTTCAAATGCGAATCTATCCTTGTGAATATTGATGATTACATCACTCAAAAAAAAAAAAAACAAATCGGTATTTCATAAAAGACGGCTCTCGAGTATCTTCAGGCGATCCCGCTTCACTTTTTCTTTAAAAGGAGCAACATTCGAGTGTACAGGAATTTTTTGAGGTGCGAAATTTAAGTATTGCGCGGTCAGTGTGACTCACAGTGAATTGTAAAATGGTGTCGGATCGAATGAGGTCGTAATAATGTGCCGGATCGAGATTTACAACAAACTAAAAATTCCTCGAAGATCCACTTCTAACGAATTGCCTTCCCATTTTCAGCGCTGCTTTGTGCGGATGACAAAGTTTATCGGAATTAATGCTGCAGATAGCTATCACAAACAAAAAAAGTTTAGACAGTAGTATCACGGAATGAAAGAAAAACCTTGCTGAAAAGCCGCACATCATGCAGTAGAGGAAAGAAAAAAAAAGCACCTTTTGTCGATGGACCAATTCTTCCTAAGAAACAATATCTCGAAAATGAAAAGATAGAGGTGTCGTTTGCAAATACATGGAACAGTCGATGCTATTCCTTGGCGAGATGATGCCGAAAATCCCCTGCGTCATGCTAGCAAAGCAATTTCGTAATACGTTTGCAGCGATTTATGGCAGTTACCTGTTTCGCACAACATTGAGGCCACCCACGATGCGCTCACGGACTGACAATGGCAGGTAAAAAAGTCTGGTCATGCTGCTCTCAAATCTCTTACGTGACACTGGTAGCCACAGCAGCGTTAAAGCTGACCACTACATGAAAACAAGCATCGATCAGAAATCATTTACACAAACACACATACGACGAAACGACTATCCGAGAGATGCACACAAGCCAACTGTCGTCTCCGTAAAACTCAAATATTTAAAAGTCCAATTCTTTAATATACTTTGGAAGTTCATTACAAACCTTAAATGATGGTATTATGTCCGAAATTTCTGAGTTTTCCACCCATTAAATTTGCGAGTACGTCGCGAATCTAACATGGATGACTGGGGCGGTTTGTGACAATTTTTTAAAATATAAATTTTGCTATTTTATCGGATTTTATTCGACTTTCCTAGTTCACTTTCTTTTCGTGCTCATTTTCTTTCAAACCCGCTGCAATTGCAGCTCAAGATTGGACGACAACTTGCAACTATAAAGTTCCAATTATGGCGTGCATCTTTAAAAAAGATAATATGAAAAAGCCAACAAGCGAGTACGAAACGTTCGCAACGACTTCTTTTGTAGTGAAATTTAGATGGCATTATGCGTCATATCAAATGAAGTGTCATATACAATTTTTTAAAATTCCAGATCATATGATATAATGGTGAAGTCCTCTTCTCTTACCACAGTTTTGTGACGCTTTAGCACTGTTTGAACGGTGAGTTTGGCCACCCTCAAATATAAAAAATAAGCCGTAAAGTCATTTCATCTGCATTCGCTGGTGAAGATGAATTAGAATTTCACTGATCACATGAAAAAAAAAAACGCTCTTTCTTGGTACTGCTTATGTATCGAGCTGAAAATGTTACCGACATATTCAAATGATATGGCGAGCTGGCATGAAGATTCCTATAGTACGTTGTTGGTGGATACGCCAAGACTGCTAAGCTGCTGAATCAAACAGTCTTTTGATCGTTTTACTGATGGGCTTGATCTTAAAAATAACGTACCGCATACGCTTATTTGCAAATTTTCCCGCGTCTAATTTCGTAAGAAATATTCTCAAATAAAGCAGATCGTTCAGATTTCAAGCGCTAGCTTCTTGATGTGCGTTTAGAAGGTCTTGCATAAGTCAATTCAATGAAACCGTTATGTAGACAGACAACCTGACAACCGAAGGAGTGCTACGTCGCACATGATTCCCGCAACATACCAGGTGGTTGGCTGCACCACAGTTCACGACCAATATCAGTATCAGCTTCATTAATGGATGCTTTTTGACTGTAGACTATTCTTAAACTATTTTCTGCAAATCGTCTTCTTCTAAACCCCTTTCTCTCTATCAGTCGCTCCAATCGCTTTATGCTTCCATTAAATTGACATTGGCTTTTATTTAGTTAAAGTACAAAGTAAGGCAAAAGTTAAGCTTCCATAAATAGATATGGATTGAAGACTGTGCCAACGCATGAACGTAGAACGAAGAAGAGGGCTGTGCATCTGAGACCACGTCCCACTCACCTGGCGTCCCTCAAAGAGCACATCAGTACTACTGACACAGCTGCATGCCATTAAAGCATATAGCTAATACGATGTGTTGTACGAAGCCGCGCTCTACCTATCTACTGTCTTCAAATATACCTATCTACTTTCCATTGCATCAATTCAGTCTTCTTTGGATCGATAAAAAACGCCAACTTTTTAGCACCCCAGGCGTCTTTAGCATTTGCGGGGAGCTAAAAAGCTTCTTGATGATTATTTTCACAGGACTGGTAGGTCGTGATCCATGGAAGTTGTTCCGAATATAGTGACAAGAATTTCCAAAAATATAAGGAAAGGAAAAAAGGGAGATGTCCGTTTGTGATTTGATTCACAGCCCACTTCGTTATTCGCTAGTTGCTCAAGACGATTCTGTCAAAGCGGTAAAATATAATTTAAGACGCAATGCTGATATGCAGATTGATCACAGTTAAGCACATGCACAAATGGTGAAAATTGTGCATTAGAGTTAATGAGTTTCCACATTTCTGTTTATCGGGTCCTCCACAGGTAACTTCTTCAGGAATACTAGTTATAAAAGCGGCAATGTAGAAGAAAAAGTGAGAATTTGGACTACGTGTAAGAAAAGTGTAACAGACGCCAACTGCTATTCCTAAGGAGTGAAAGAGTGCATGTGCACTGAAGACGGTCTATATTCACGCAAAATCGTACTAAAGATGAAACGGTGCTACAGCGTATGATTTAACGAAATAAGTGGCGACAGTTTTCGTCAATTTATTCTACTGCTGATAGGCGAGACATATACAGTTTATACTGATGACCTTTATACGGAGATCGCAAGTCGTATAGGGACGATTTAGACAATCCATCTGAGAAATTCTTTTTATTTCAAGCGGAGCATCCTCGATAATCGCGCTTAGAAGATATAGGAACCTTGTGTATATCAACCGGTATACTTAATAAAAGAGTGATTATCTGTGATGCTTTCGCACTACAAAAGCTTTCCAGCCATTCCCTTCATTTTATCCGCATATTCTATCAGGCTGACTGATCGATAAGGTCATGAAATCATAGATTCCCCACTTCCGCCCCCCTCCCTTCCCCTCCCTTTCTAGCAGAACCAAACGTCGCTCTTTTACCTAATATTACTAAGAATGCTCAATCATTGCGATTAGAACAACAAGGAAAAGAGAGAAAATGGTTGATGAGACTGCTGTGAATTGAGATATTGGCGCTCTGTGAGGGGGACGATATGGAGAAAGAGTGGGATGTGCGGTCAGCGGAGGTGACTTGCACGTCTCTGGCAGTTGCAATATAAATGATAAAAGCGGTGCACCCAAGCGTGAACGAAGGGAGCTCTAGCATGCGCGAGATGCTGCCGCCGCCATCTGAGGTGCTGCGCTTATTTCCCGTTCATCTCTTATCGCTGCTGTTGGTCGTGCTGCTTGTACCAGTTATTAATACCCCCCGTCTACCTCCTTCTTAAATATCACCCTCAACGCATTCCCTTCTCCCTATCACATTCGATTATCTTCTTTAGCCATCCATTTCACATTCGCATTCTTTGTACTTTTGTTTCTTGTACTGCTGAAACGAATCGTAGGACCATTATGTCCACCTATGAAACGGCTCACTCTTGATATTCGTCTGCGCGTTTGTGACACCTATTCTGACTCTCTTCGCACCTATCGTAACAAATAAAGGTTTGGTGGATTGATCTGGGACGGGAGAACTACCATTTCTTGTACCAAAACTTTTCTAGGAGCTATGTGGAAACGGCTAAAAGAGGTTTATCTTCCCCTCCCTCCTAAAAATGCAATTTTTAGCAGAGAACTGGTGTGGTTTGCTGGCATTTTTTCTTCGAAAAAACAGCAATCTCAATGCTGAATAGAAAAGTGCCAGCAATTTTCTATTCAATATGAAAACAAATTGACGGTGCTTAACGATAGTCTCGAAAAATCATCAACGGTTGAAAACATTAAAAAACCATCCAAACTGTTTACTAAACAACGTTCATGAACATGGCCGTTATATTATCATGGAAAAATGCTTTTTATCATTTCTCGCAACCGGCAGTTTGCTATTACATATCGGCTCTTGAGGAAAAATGCCGATGAAAAAGTGTCTTTTGAACGGCCATGACAACCAAAAAGCAGCGATATTTTCTCTTTGGCGCACATCAATACAGCTGTGTATGACATTCTTTTGCGGCAGTTTCTTTTCATCGTTACTGGGCGAATAGGACTCCAAACACTTGTTCCTCCTCAACTTGGCTTATCTCTACTTTTAGAAATTCGGTAATGACGTTACATTACTTGTTTTTTTTTTAAAATTCTATGGCCCGATTTTTAACTTCTAATCACCATGCAATTTCGTTAAAGTAATCTGTCACTCATAAAATATGTATGTGGTATGCACATTTCAAGAGGCGTCGTGAGAGCTCCAATATGGATATTTATGCAAAGCAGAAAATCACCCGAAAACATGCTTGCCTAGAAAAAGCAATAGAACCCTTCGTTTAAATTCGTGAATACAATGCAAAAGGCCTAATGTAACAAATGTCACATGTGTACGGGCAAATAAGGTAGTGAATAATTTTAAATAGTGTAATCAAAATGTCTATCTTCTGGGAGTGTGGCACTAGTTACCTGTAGCTACTTAGGTTTTCGATGTCACCCTGGCACATAGTTCTGCCCCTGCTTGGAGAAGTGTATCCGAAGAGCGCAAATCAATAAGAGCGTTTTGTAATAAGAGGACATGCGAGAAGCAACTCAAATGCCACTAATGAAGCAGGCATGACGTTGGTTCTATGAAATACTCATCCACTCGTCCGGTTGCACATATTCAGTTCCCTTCAAATTAGACACCTTGCATGCCAACTGCACTCTTAGCGATTGAGGGTATAAATGTATATATGAACAAAATATATTTAAAATTAACAAAATGAACAAAAAAAATATACATATATATACATATATATATACATATATACATATATATACATATATATACATACATATATATATATACATATACATAGAGTGTATACATACATAGGCGGACAGTAGCTCAGCGGTAGGGCTTTCGCCTCATATGCGAAAACGCATCCGTTACACTCTGCTCTGCTTAGCTGACGGATTGCCAGCAGGCTGACCACCAGGCGTTTCGGAACTGGTCACAGCAATCATGCGTGCGCATGGTTGTCAGGTGCATCGGTGCCGGAACCGAAGAAATTATATGTATATGTGCAAGTGTGTCAGTCTTTAGTTGTTTCAACAAACGAGCAAGAACTGAGCGAAAATACTCTAGGGCATTGCAAATACTCTCAAAAATAATCGGAGTTCAATTCAATTATTCCTGGATGAACCATAACTTGATGGGAAGAATATGGCTGGAAAGGTGGGTCAGCGATCCGCTAACTAATCACTTTTTTCATTTTACTGGACCGAATTTGGGCCCATTCGACGCAGTACGTTTGCAAGCTAAATTTGCTATTAGGAACACTGCGAAATACGAATTTTAGGATGAAGTGAAAAATTTCGGGAAAATGCAAGTCAACATCGACAACAACTCTGTTAGCTCGAACAATATGCTCAACGACAACAGCTTCGTAACGCGCATCGTCAGTGTCCGTTTAATCAGAAATGCTTGCACATAGGCAAGCGTTGTTATTTAAAGTTCGGGCATTTATGAGACCGTTTGAAAGAAAACTGTGCAAAGCTCATTTCCTGCTAGCCGCCTAGCACACCTTTCAATTTGCTTTTCTGTCGAATGAAACTTGGATGTTTAGCGACTAGGTTTTCAATGCAGAATTTCCTTTAATCTTTTATCTTCTTTAGTGAAAATTTGAGGAAAG
>JPKZ01002568.1:658519-671171 GCA_000803305.1 Toxocara canis | reverse complement strand
GTGGCAATTACACACATGAAGATTAATCTAATTCGCACGCCTGTCCTTGAAGGGCGCCGTCATTCAGATATTTGTTAGTGGTTTTTTCCTTCAAATCAAGAAAAGCCGCACACGGTATCACCCAAATCGAGTCAATTTGAGCGGGCTCGTCAAGTAAACAAGACGTTTCCGACGAATGCGCATTTAGTTATCGAGCATATCGAGCACATTCGTTGGTTATTTATTCCCCCCTTCGGCACCCCGTTCATTATTTATGGCTGCTACGTTCGACAAACGGAAACGGCGCGATTTTGTGCGCATCTACTAATGCCGGCAATAAACGAATCTGCGATCTTTTGTTTAACGCATGTAGAGTGTGTTATTAACTGTAGGTCGCGAAAAACGTTGGGTGGGAAGGCGGTGTTTGTGAGCCGAATTTGGCGTGTCGAGATGGCGTTTGAGAAAAGTTAGAATTTCGAGAAGCGTCGATGTATTCGAATGATGAAATAGCGATAACCTCCTTTTATTCAATCGTTATAAGCTCCAAACGTTTTCGCGTTTGTCTGTGGACATTTGTTTTGTGTACTTCTCGTTAATGCTTCTTGTTCATTGCCAAAAATGTCAAACGTTTTTCTACGCGACCAATCCGGAACCCCTTTCAATACCTTTGTTCTTTCACTTTCAAACTGTGCAATTGCGCAAGTGGTGGCACGGCTAGTCAATGAAAACTCCTCGGGGATTGCAAACGTTCGAACTTTGTCCTGTTGAATCGACGTTTGAACTGAGAGCCAATTCATGCTTTAGATTTTGGCTGCCAAATTGTATCGCTGTGCCGTGAGTTGATGACCTGATTTCAATGGTCACAAACAGAGTCGTATTCATAAGACCCCCGTCACACGAGTTTTGCGCAAATTTTCATTGCACGTGCATATTTGCTGAGAAATTTAGCCCAAGTCAAATGTACTGTCTAAGCGGACAAGCACGGTTAGAAAGAGGTTTCACCAGGACGGTCATTATTTTAACGAAGATCCTCTGCTTCTCCTTGAAGCACGTAAATAGGCCCGCTACTGGGCGTGCGATGCAAAAACAAGAACGTAGTTGATGCACCAAGGCAAGACAACTTGCCAGAGCCGTGCACATGATTCAGAACATGATTTTTGAGGGATTTTTGAGGACGAGAGGCGGGTATTTTATGATACGAATCTGAGAAATCGATGAAACTCAGACAAATGCGTCCGGAAGGTGTCTGAAAAAGGCGACATTGTTGCGTGGGGGAGGGGGAGGGGAGTGGTTTAGGTATATAACTTTTTATATGAATTATATATAGCATTAATCATATAACTGGTGTTAAGATGAACTGGACCGTTTTTCTTTACGACCACACATTCTAACTGAATGAATGCTTTTCGGTCTGTTTCCACTTGTCTTCGAGCCATAACTGTCGAGTTCTTCTCTGATAAGTCATTTTGCGATAGCCAATTTCTTATGACCAACGTAGCAAGCAGCAAAAACTTAGTTTTTTTGGTCAGATTCTTTTTATTGCCTTTTGAATCGTTTGCTTTCGGGGTGTTTTGGTTCGGGCTTTCAAGCCTAAGGGCCCCGAAACTTGCAACAGCTCACGTTCGCTAGTAAGCTTGTGCAAATTCGAAGACCACTCGCTCCCTAGGTCCCTAATCCTTGGAGACGAAATGAGTAGCCCTGAACCAGTGCTCACTGTTGAACTAAAATTATTCCATTGCTGGCGGGAATCGTCTGCGAACCTCGGAATGCTCGATTTGTGAGATGGAGCTCCATGAGCTGAAGTGTTGCCGGATCTCAGGGGGCCCGACGCGGGCGAGGTCGTATCAGCACAGGACCTTCGAAGCGACATAATTCAGTCTTCAAACCCCTTATGTGCAAACTTGGCAGAATTGCATGGAACGGGGCGGCGAATGAAGCTGAGGCACGGCGTGAACGAAGAGTGTTTGCCACTAGACCAATGATGTTTTCTCTACCAGTTTTGTGCCAACTGTCATATATTGTACTATCGGCCGACAATCGGAGGGTGCTTATGCTTTACCGCCTTTTCCCGGTAAAATGCGTGTTGTGCTGTATCATGTTTTGATTGTATCGTTCGGTTAGCTTAGTGGATAGAACATCACACTGCAGCTGTATCCACATATATTCTAATGTACATATATTCTAATGCGTGAAGGTGGCGCAGGAGACTATATATATGTAATACACTGCTCTATTGTAATTGATTGTACTGTACGTCAGTATGGCCTTATAATCAATGCAATAAAAAATAAAAAAATGACACTGGCTTACAAAAAAAAGACCTTGCCGATTTCAAAATGCATCACCTTTTTGCCAGGGCGTCAACGGTTCAACACGACAAATGGAAAACTCGTACCCAGAAATGGCCCGTATAATCTCGCTCTTCGTAAGCGCATTAGAAAAAATGATACTGAGCAATTGGAAGACCCGATCCGGCCTATACCAGTCTTTTTTGACAACCTACCTTGATCTGCATGAGAGGTGTGTTTTCTAACCCAAACAACTTGTCGCTCACACAGAATCGCCTCGCTGGGCTGAAAGAGCTGATACCAGTATAAATTATGTCGATCTCATAGCATCATCATAGTATGAGGTTGTGAAACCGTCAACTCATTGACATTAGTAGTACAATCGAGGGTGTATCATCGTTGATCATGAAAGCACAGTGTGAATAAGGTGAATTGCAAAGCAAACTTGAGTATTCACTCCCGAAAGAGATTTTCGCTAATGTGACATATGCCTGCCGGCGGACACCTTTAAATTCATCATGTCTAAGCATCAAAAATCTACTAAACGACAATTCGAGAAAACTGCGATCTAACAGCGAATGACGACAACGGTTTAAAAGAAACTGCCCATCCAATGTAGTGATGCACGTAGCACACCGTTCAGATGGTTTTAAGCGATAATATGGGTTTGCGGCATTTGCGGCAGCATGTAATCCATCTGAGCACCATAGTCTAGTTGAGTTCTAGTAATGGAACCCTTGAAAGAAGTGATCGAGCGGCGGCTTCCTTGATGAACGTTTGTTTTTGAAAGTTATTAACGGGTAATGACTTCATCGACTTTCTAGAACAACTAATCCCCTCGGTTAATTTTCACTCGAATTTATGAACTACGCACAGCAAACGGTTTGAATGGCTAGATCCAAAACAATGTAATCACGAAAAAAAAAATTTGACATGCGGGCTAGCAGAGAAGCAGCATGATAACATCACACATCTGAAGACGGAGCGAGTGTGCACTGATGAGAAGGGTACTACTAATCCGTAATGTTCCCTCCTACGATATGGTTTCGGCTTTGTGGCGGCTTTTAAAGAAGCGGAAGCTGTGGTGCCGGCAAAATGAAAGCGTATATGCTGAGTGCACCTAATGCAGCAACGCTTCGCGCCAGATGGTGTGAAACGACAAGCGATATGTGCCACTCGAATTTGCCAATAATGAAGGCTCTACAAAAACTCATACAAACAACGAGAGAAATTCAACAACAAAAATTTGCATATAAACTTGCATATGCCCAACGTGATGTGATGAAATCCAGTTGTATAGACATAAACAGTGCTGCATTACGAAAACCTTTCTTGACTTAAGCAAATCGAACTTGAATCAGGGTAATTTTTATACGGCTGCCATAGTTGCCATTAGAATATATCGTTTAACGCTCACATTCGCATCTTGTCAGCACTGGCAATGCCAAATGACGATGATGCAAATTTCATTGGAACGTTTCGTAAAAAACGCGTTTGCAAATGTGATATGTGCCAAATGAATTGAACCGCCGAACTCGTCTATCCATTTATCCATTGGTCGCACTGTTTGTGTTTTTTTCAGTAGGAACGGATTGTATGTTGAAAGATTCTGTGGTGTTTTTTTGGGTTTGCCATTTGTACGACTCATTGCTGTTCCCAACTCACATAAATTTGCACATCACACAACTATTTGTTTGTCGCCGAGTCGAAATGCTGTTGCGACCAATGCATTCCCATAGGTAACGCTTATACAACGACGTTCCTTATGATCAATGTGAGCTCCATTTGCGAAAAAAATGGTCTCAGTATAGTTGAGCGATATGATACTTTGACCGGGATATCTATCTGGTTGGTAAACATGTTTTAGGTCGACAACTACCACAGACGAGGACTGAATAATCGGAGGAGTGGACGCGGTATTCTTGATACCGTAGCAGCACTACTTAAAGCTTATAATCCTGACTGGATGAGCAGTAGCTCAATGGTAGGCCTTCCGACTTATATGCGGAAAGGGCTCGATTCCCGGCTGCTTCCCTAACGGATCGCAAGTATGCAGGCCACCAAATCGTGCCTGGGCACGATTGTCAGCTGCATCGATACGGGAATCGGGAATCGATGAAATTACAGCTACCTTTGCATCCCTTTACATTATTCCGATTAACAAATGCGTCTTGAAGCTGCAACTGGTAGCGCTTTGGGACACGACGATACCTTTTAGTCCACACAACAGTTGTTTCCAAAAATGCGTTGAGTTACTCAGACATGGAATATGTGATCAAACTGAGTTCGCTGCTCCAATCTTTTTTTACCATTTACGTAAATCGGTGATACCCGAACAACTATGAAGAAATGATTTTTAAATAGGAGATGTGTGTACACCGTTTTAGGCGCTTCCACGATCACTAGCTGAGATTGCCTATCATCACAAGGATCATTACATATGAAAATACACTTTCGATTCAGAACACTACGCGATACACATACAAACTGCAAAACCATTAGTGCTCAAATGCACACTATTTAAAGTATGAAATATCGTTCACATGATGATAATGGTGATAAAGATGATAAAAAAGAAAATGACATTCGTCACTGAAACGATTTCAGCGTCACAGTAAATATGGGATGTTGGCTTTAACCCAAGGAGCTGTAAGATTTAGAGATGCTGACGGCTAGAAGGCTGTTTGTTGGACAAATGAACTTCTGTGAAAGGATTATAAACAAGAAATTATCATAATGCTAGAAACACACCGGCGCTCTATAGCATGCGAAATGCACACACCACAATAATTCGCCAGAACGCCAGATAGTTATTCAGCTGGCAGTTACTCCCCTTCCTCTTAACTCTATAATGAATGAATACCATGCTATTCCGAATATAGCCTTGCAGCTTTAAAGTTTGCGGACTTCCAAAGGAGAGGGGAGATATTCGAAGTTAGGGCTCTGTGGAGGGAGAAGCTAAATTTTCAGCCTTCGCTAAGAAAAGTTTCAAGTTGGAAGTGCACAGTAATATATAATATTCCTAAGAAGGTGACGGGAAGGGTGTATGTTGAGATGAGATAATTTTTATGCGAAGACCAAAAGAGAGAGATGAGGTGGGAATTATTATTCGAGGCGAACGCTATATGAACGGTGAGGTTTTATTGGAGAAAATATGGTGTATTTGAATGATTGAACAGAGTTATTGCATTTCTGCTTTCGAGTTCCCATGACCCATCATCATGATGTAATAAACCAAATGACAGGCAACGATAAAAATTATTCCAAAGTTTCAATCCACCTTCACAGCCGTATCTGTTCTTTTCTGCCACCATTTCGTCCTGTTGAATGACTGCAATTTTCATTGGTGTTTCCGATAAACGATCAGTCAACGCTTGTCAAATGGGCTAAACAATTTGCTAATTTGGTTCACAAGTTGGATATACACCGGGCAGACAACGAACACTCTTTGCTGCAAAACCATTCTATACAGGGCCTCAGAAATTCTTCAAAGCCTAAAAAATGTGCGCACAAAACTCGCTGACATTTCCGATCATGAAAAAAGAACATTAAAATGTCCCTGATCCAAAAATTGGGAAGCGAGAGCCCAAGGAATCGCTCCCCTGGACAGTATCTTGTCAAGAGACATGGACTTTCACTGAGTACTGCACCGTAACCAACCAATAATATGAAGTCATGCGAACGCGTCTTTGCAAACAATATGCAAGGTCAACAATTCGTGGAATTGATTGCGGGAAAACTGTGACATCAAAGCAAGTAATTTGTAACACCGCGAAGCGACGACCACCACTACAATTATTTCAACAGCTGATGATACTAGCATTACGTAATAATTGCGTAGCTGCGTTCAGAAGTGTTTTACAAGCGGCTGTTGCAAATGCTGTGCAACATAGGTGTTGCGCAAGGTGTTCGATATCTTAACCCGCTAAAGAAGACAAGCAGGTTTTGCAGCACGCCTGCATAACCGCATTCTGAACGGACTGCATTTGCAATGCATCGCACTGAATGGTCGCCTAAGTGTGCATCATGGATGAGTCATCTACCTGAAACAGAAAAATTATCCACCGTCCCATCGCAGACAATTCGTGCAACAGTTAAGTATCGTAACTATTGTATTCAAACCTTCACTGTGTGTAAGTGGCATTCCAGTTTCGGATCAGCAGTCCGTCCGTATCACTTTACTGTTCTTTAAATGATCGCATTTCCAAAATCTCGAAATCCGCCAACGAAAAACGTAAGCTCGAACAAATTTGTTGCTTGAAAAAGTTATAAACAATAATCGGAATTCTCCTGAAGCATGCTTAGCTAACATTCAGGAACTAGCTTACTGGTTTCCTTGCTGCTAGTTGCCGAATTCTGGTCGGGAAAACAAGACTACATAATTAAGTGTAAACTCAAATGCAAAATTGCTTCTCAGTGTTAAATTTTTCATTTTCTTCGTTGTATATATTAACGTGTGAAGGTAGAAGAACCATACGAAACGTAACTTTTTAGTTTTACCTATAAGAATTTGCAAAACGATGACAACAGCCACAACGAACTCAAAGGTCTGAGCAACTGCGAGATATTATTTTCTAGATAGCAACTGCTGACAAGATAACGCACACTATGTTTTCTAATCCTGCAAATGAGCACCCCTTCACACACTTAACCATAACTACCACAAATCCCACAAAAAACTGACCGCATACTCGACGTTATAATCAAACTGCGTTAATTAAACAGCTACGTTTCTCGCAGCAAACAAAAGTTTTCCTACAGTCTTTGAGTTTTTCAATCAGTTGAATTCTGAGTTTTTGTTGGTTTATTGAGAGTTTGACTCTAAGATATTACAAAGAAATTTGCTTCAAGAAAGATACAAGAAGACAACTTCCAATAAAGTTTCAATACGGCTTGAAAGGTTTATAAAGAGCAAGAAAAATCATGCATTTATCTTATAGACAACCCAGAGATACCCTTTCTCACTGAGCAAACTTTCATTAACGGATCGCTATCCACTACCGGCACGGAATACTCAACTTCATCACTTTCTTAACGACAGCATTAAAAACATTCGCAAACGATTACTCCAATTCCCTCTCAAATCAACGATCAATTTATTACGATTGCGTCACCAGATGAGTGTACAATAATCCCATCGTTTCTACTCATCTTCTTAAAAATATTCGCATGAGACGCTGAAGATGATATTCCTGAGCATCGCCTTTCATCGGAAACTCCTAGCAAAAATGTTCACTTGTTGTATCTCCATACGAACTACTTCACCAATATGAAAACCTCTTGAACTACAAAATGTGAGACGGATAAAAGAGCTAGCTCAAGCAGGAGACAATAAAATGATGCATCATTCATAAACGTCTTCCTTGTCGCAAATATATTTGAAGATATCCCTAGGCGTTTTCAAATTGTCCGCGTCACCGTCCGGAATTTCGAAACCGAACTCGTCCTCCATCGCCATAATCATTTCGACGTGATCCAACGAATCCAGTCCCAAATCACTCATGAAATTCGAATCCATCGTCAGCTTCTTCGGATCAATCTGCAAAACTTGACCTATTTTTTACGTGATCTAGAAGTGCCAATTTACCCAACTTGTACGGAAAAAGAGAATTTACTTGGGGCTGCAGAGTTGCAGCTCGCCAGGAGGGCAGTAAATCTGAAGGAGAGGGAAGCGAGAAGTGGACTGAACTCAAGCGGGAATTTCTGCAAAATCGCGGCACAAATCGGGATGAGAGAGGAGCTAAGTTCAAAAGAAAATAAAATCTAAGGAGCCGCCATAAATTAAAAACTACATTGCTGAATCAGTGAGAAAAAATTAAGACAAAAAATTTCGTCGTTTCATTAGAAATATGAAAAAAGTGTTGGAAAAATGGTGTTACGGTAAAAAAAGATAACAAATCATCAATTACACAACCGTCACAGTGGGAAACTTTTCGAAGCACAGAGGTCGTGGTTACTAATGCAGAAGAGTTCTAAGCAAGGGAATACCATAAACGGAAAGAGGAGAATTTGCAAGGAAGCGCACTGCCACGTCGAGGATCCTCAATGTGCATTCATTCTGTACGCCATGATCGGAATGCTTAACGCATGAAACATACCGTGTTATGAATTGTTTGTGTCAGATCGGGGAGACCAAAATACCGGGCGAAAAAGAGCAAAACCTCCGATAACGCTGTACAATAAGGAACTGGAGGAGAGCACGGGAGGTTGGAGGGAGGTAGGAGTAGAAATCTCGTTAGGTACGTACGTGATTTTTGATTGCCTAAAACAAGCAGAAGTTGTGGTGGCGAAGGAGTTAAAAACCCAATAATAACGTAGTAAAGGCCCCTCACACTTCTATAATTGTGTGACGGCAATTCCGTCAAAAACCTGGAAGCCGCCATATTGTGAAAAGCAAAGTCGAAGGATATGAAAGCAACGGGAACAATATAAAACAATAAACAAAGAAATCAACTCAAGAGAAACAGGTCTATTTATTCGTACTTTCTTGCGGTTAGCTTCTCGGGATTAAATCAAGTGCTAACCGCAACAGAAAGATTCTAGAACGACGAATGCAGCCATCTCAACGCACTGAGGAAACCCGTTTTCTCGTAATAAGCGATAGTGGTATAAGTGCACTGCAAACTCTTTAATGATAATAAGCGAATCTCAAATAATTCAAGCGAAAAATCCAACATGAACACACCTTATCATAGAGGCTGAGGACAAGGATAATTCGCTCTTCAAGCGTCTTCAACGTTAACGGTGCTTTCGCACTGTATTGCCGTGCCTGCAATCCCATACTCCATACAAATTGAGATGTTTGGTGCATTCGAAAAAAAATAATAATTAGGGAAAATGCACACAACATAACAACCCCGGTGATCGACGTGAGAAAGCTGCATATGTCAAATAACAAACTTATTGCAAAAAAAACAGCACACCAAGTTCTTCAGTTTCGACAAAAAAAAAAAACATATAGAGACGCGTCGATGTTAGCCGAACTCATCACTCAGCCCCTGCTCTAGTGGAAGTGGACAGTAGGGAGACGAAAGGGGAAGAAAACGCTAATCGAAGATCGACTTCGAGAAGATGCCGAATCCGCTTCGAGAAAAAAACAGTGCCAAGAGAGATAGACAGAGGAAGTGATAGAAAATAAAATGATTTCGAAGAGAACACCAACTAAAAAAAAAACATATAGAGACGCGTCGATGTTAGCCGAACTCATCACTCAGCCCCTCGACAGCTCTAAGTGGACAGTAGGGAGACGAAAGGGGAAGAAAACGCTAATCGAAGATCGACTTCGAGAAGATGCCGAATCCGCTTCGAGAAAAAAACAGTGCCAAGAGAGATAGACAGAGGAAGTGATAGAAAATAAAATGATTTCGAAGAGAACACCAACTGACAAGGCACTGCTGAACTGCCAGAACTGGCATAATGTAGCGTGTTTTAAATGTCTCCTACAAATAAAAATTCCAAAACGAAGCACTGCGAGAGCATCATTCAAAGTTCTCTTAATTTCCGCCATCACACCTGACATTTTCTTTATTCTCCGCATTCTTTGCTATCACAAGCAATATTATGATTGTGCGTTGCGTTTTCAACCTTTAACCTTTCTATTTTCTAAATTTATCTCGCGCACAGTCATAACTGCCCTCGTAAAACTGCAGTAAAATTTCTAACGGCAAGTACTGCAGCGCTACATCATGAGCGATGGCTACGCACAACTATTTGCTAACCAAGAACTCTCTTCGAAGACACAAACAAATGAATTTGAACTTCCCAGAATAACCATGCAGTAGCGACTAGAAAACTGTCCTGCCCACCTCAAATGAGATGTAGCATCAGAATACCTATAAAGCGTTAAAGTAAATCACCTATAAAACGGTTACAGGAACTCACGCCGCAGTCAACAGGTACGATGAATGGCGTGCGGACATCTGTATTCTATGCAGTCTGATCACAGGTTAATTTGATTTTATTACAGCCATTGCATCAAATTATTAAAATCTTGAAATACAGTTCATAAATAGTGAAATGAAGTTGAAAGACACATCTGCTTCATACCCATTACTGCACCGTTACATTACTTTTGTAATAAGCGTTGCCCCCAACAGTCGACAGACGGCGAATATATCATCCTGATTACCTAATTATCCATAACGCACGAATGTTCAGTATTACATTTTCAAAAAAAAAACCCACAATACTTTCAGCGCAATTGATAATTAGTGTTTACTTAATCGCACGACTGCAATACTATGAAAGAGACACGCTGCCATACTAAATACAATGTTTGCTGCATAGAGGTGTGATGGTCGCCTTAATCGATGCGTACTTCTGCCTATGCATGTGCTTCATTGACGAACGTCAGCGCTGTGATTTAGGATAGTTTAGGAATGAAATGCTGTGTTCAACGAAAAAGACTCTGAAATGAATCGCCCAAGTTGTTCAAAGCGTAATCCCTGCCACACGCAATGCAGGTTTTCAGTGAAACTTTTAAATGTACCTGTACTGCAGGTGTTATGCGCATATGTGGCCATGACGAAGTGGCTGTGTGCAAAGCGTTAGGCATGCTGCATAGAATGCTCGCGTGTCGAGCCATCAGTGCCGTGGACACGCATCTGCAGCAACCACCAACCGCTGTCTTCAGCATCTTCGCTCGCCTCGACCCCAAGCTTTTCTCCAAAGACGCTTCCTCTGCAAGTTCACAGTCATATACACCCTTCCACCGTAACAAAACATGCGAACTTCACCGCTAATACGATACAACCACATTCAGCAAAAAAAAAAAAACCACTGAGGTAGAACGAATGAGTTTTTCTACTGAAATCATGGAGCTCGAAGATGGCTAATGCGGGCACTGGCTAAAGACGGATGTGTACTCATCGAACTCGAAGACGAAATTAGCTGCGAGCAGACGACCTAATCACATACAACCGTACATAACGTGGCCAAATATTCGGCTACCACGGCGCGGAGGACAGCAACAGCTGTTCGCCAACTGCTACCGCCGATATGAAAGTAAGCAAGTTTCATCTAGCTCTAAAAATACAATATCAAAAAAGAACGGTCCCCGCAAACATTGCGACCCCCTCAAGCAGTACGATCTTTTCATGACGGTTTTTTAAAGAAATAAGCGCAAACAAACTCACCGGACTCCAGCATATCAGAAACACGCAAGAAATATTAAAGAAAGAAAACAGTAAAAGTGACGAGAAATTTTAACGACGCACTCATGCTGGCAGAAGTGTAAGGACGCTCTAAAATGAAGTACCCTTCGTTAAACTGGTACAACGTTCCCACCCGTAGAAACCATTACCACTTTACGGGGACCATAAAGCCACATCAGTTTACGGAGACACAATCTCTGCCAGTTCAGATTTCGCCAGCTCCACCCCATCACCCTCACACACAGATTTGCGCTTGCGTGGAAACGCTGGTAGGTAAAAAGTGGAACGGGATGAGACAAACAACGTCTTTTCCAGTAGCTCATTGGTGGTTTTTGTTTCGCTTTGATGAAATCTGCTCTCTCTTTTTGTAAAGGCCACACTAGATTTCTCGACTGACTACAAACTGGTTGAGTGAACCCCCCAAAAACAAAATTTGGTCGAACTGTATCCATAAATCTTGTACTTCGAACGGGCAGCACGCCGTAACATACGGAGGAAACTCTGATTTCTCATTGATTCAAATTCGCTTCTAATGAGTGTAACAGCGTCATTGTAATTTTGCGCGATTCATGTTAGGGTCGGAGAGGAGAGGACCTTTTCGAGAAAGAAGAGGGTGGGGAGGTCGTATAGTATGAAGGGAAGGAGAGGGAGAGGAGGGAGGGGGTAGAGCGCTAATTTCACTTCCATTCTTGCGGCATCCAAGGAAGGGTTGAACTACCTGCTTCCCCTTCTCTCCATCAGATGGATGGGCGGTGAATTTCAAGGTGATTTCATGAAGTCAACTTGCAAGATACGACCTCATCCGAATTGTCAGGCGTATGTAGTTGTGCCTCACATGACAATATGGAGGTAGTAAAAGGCAGTGAACAATAAGTCGGTTGCTATACCGACAAGAACCACTACTACGATACAGCACAGTATGCATTCAAAAGTGAACTTCGAAGGTGTAGTACAGACTTCATGGCACTTCTCAGGAAAAGTGACGCGGTTGAAATACACTTTTCAGTGTAAAACGATGAACGCTATGGCGATATCGTTGACGTCAGAGTGTGATTTGTAATTTTTGTACTGCGTTGCATGTGCTGTGGCACTGCACAATATTCATACCAAAATGAAATTGAGAAATGAGGGAGGGCGTTCACGCTACCTTTTAGGACGAGGTACAGTACAGCATCCATGTCAAAAAATGGTGTAATGGCGTAATTTGTTGTTACGAATCACCGTTGGACTTTG
>JPKZ01002568.1:642270-657792 GCA_000803305.1 Toxocara canis | reverse complement strand
GGAAGGGGGGGGGGGGGGGGGAAGGGGAAGGAGAGGAAGAGGTCATGAGGAGTTGCGGAAGAGGAGGGAGGGGTTTATCACGAGGAGAGAAAGCCATGATATGCGGGGAGGGAAGACCGTCCGTCCCCGCATCCCTCCCGTGGAGGGAAGGAGAAAGGGGAGTGTCGCCAACTGTGGCGCCCACTCGCTAGACAGGTTGTTTTAAATATTACTAATTACTGTGATTTACCTGAAAGATGCAAAATCTATATTCCCCATAACTCACAAGCTTAAATTTATCGTAATCTCCACTAATGCAAATCAACGTTCAACACGCGAAACATCCTTATTGTATGTATTTGCATAAAAATTTTCTATTTCTCATAGGTTATTAAGTCAAGGATAAGTCTGAAATTGTGACTCTTCGTGAGCCTAGCACAACCATGCTGCCATCCCTTCTCTCCTATAAAACTTTGTATATATATATATATATATATATATATATATTGTATACATATGTAATGTATATATATCCTCAGCCACAGACTATAGTTTGCTAATTTTCATTTGCTCTCTTTGATCATATTTTCAAGCTAGTTGGCAGGCAGGTATGTGCACAAATACTACGGCCTCATAATGAGCGTTTGTATGCCGAAATTTGCAAAACTATTCGTAAATAAATGTTTATTAAACCATTTGTAATTCATCATTAGTAAAACCGTTCGCGTATCAATATGTCCATACAGTAGCACATGAAAGTTCATTGTGTGCTTAGCGACCAGCTGATGTCAGAGACTTCTTGGATTACAGAACATTTATTTACACCAAACTGTGATACGTTAACGCTTTAATCGATTACAAAAGTATGCACAGGTAATTTAATTAAACCGCTGAAACGAACCTGTCCTTGCTAGTGTCTCGTATTTAAATGCAGCAATGTAAATCGTTTCACCGGAAACTGAATTCTCCTCTGCAGTTTGGCGCACTTAAGAGGTGCTCACTCTTGAAAATTTAAGTAGATGCAATGTGACGGTAGTGCTTCAATTTGAAATTTAGATGATCTGATGACAATACTCGTGGATAACAAATAATGCGCTTATTCAATAGGCTAGGAAATACGATCATTGCAAACACCTCTAGTCTGTTTTCAGCAATAAGAAACTTGACTGGCCACGTCACAACAAACAGCTCGCATCATTCTCGATTCAACCTTTGAATGCATACTCTGCATATACTGGTTACCATTTTTAGAGACGGAACGTGTTGTGATATGAGAGCTTGCCAAAAATCTTGCTTGCAAATGGCACAGGACTTTTTTTTCTTTCACGAATTGAAAAAGTGGTATGTTTAGTCGTACATTTAGGCCTGATATCGGTAACGTCTCTTTGCGTATGCTAAGTGAGAAAGCTCGAGTCAGTCGATGGCGAAAAAGAAAGGAGTTAATGGTTTGACCGGATGCCTTCTGTATTCGTCGACTGCCCCAGAATATCTTTTAAAACCTTTCGTGATATTCTTTTAAAAGAAATTAGATAGGATTGGACGTAGTAGTGCAACTGGTGCACGCTATCGGATCGCCTTTCGTAGACACCATTAGGTATCCTGAAAGAATCGTCGTTATAGATTTTGAATCGTACGTATTCGTTCGCCATACTTCGAAACTTTTGCAATACGCTCCAACGATAAATGTTGCGCGTATTTTTAGTCTAGTTCTTCTACGCGCACAACAATGTTTAATGTTTCGCTGTGCTCGGATATCAACCTGTAATTTATATGGTGTATACCGCCAAAAGTCAATCCTAACAATAAATCCATTACGTGTTGCTCACATGAATGTCGGTCCAAAAACTGAACGAATGCGGTAGCAGTTAATTCGGTTGTTAAAATCGTAAATAAACCGTTATTTTTAAAGGTGTGACAGTACCGCCGACCGCTTTGGTCGTTAGCTCGTTGTTAGATATTGACTAGCGTTTTTTCAAGTTGTCACGTAACCTAACATACTCATGCTCAAACCATATTTTTCAATCAAAACAATGCTTTCTTTGAAGCGAAAAGCAACGACATGTCTCACCTTAATAGATCGTTCATCAAGCATACGATATGGTTGAATCTATGCACATCAAAACGGCGAGCTGAAAAAATTAATTTTGGCAAACAAATTTTGGTAGAATCTGATAAAAACTGAATTCTAGTGGAAACTGAATTCTCTTTAATGTGTTCTGTTATGCCTGAAGAGCTCTGACCTTTACTTGTAATCGTACATGGAAATCCTCCCTGAACGCAATGCACCTTCCATCTGCAGCATTGCCAAGCTCAAATTTCGGGACTTTAAATGAGCGATCGGCAATCTGACAGTTAAACGGTGGGATCTGGAAACGCAAAAAAAATTTCGACCTCGTCTGCATGACTGGTGAATAGCTAAACGTCTTCATTTGTGGATCACTGCGTATTTCTGTCTTCATCACGGCAGAGTTTTGCTTCGAAAATTTTAAAAATGGCCTCCAAATTCATTGGAAAGT
Organism: Toxocara canis; assembly: GCA_000803305.1. Taxonomy (NCBI): domain Eukaryota; kingdom Metazoa; phylum Nematoda; class Chromadorea; order Rhabditida; family Toxocaridae; genus Toxocara; species Toxocara canis. Next base: position 655,297 of record JPKZ01002568.1, on the reverse strand, counting down.
TCGAAGGAAGGACAGGACGTGACGCCGACGCGTGATTGTTTGAATCACATGCAAGGGAATAGTCACTGCGATCTCACTGCACCGATCTCAGATATGCGAAGCTCATACAATGTGATCGAAATCTCGGACAGATCTGTCCAAGAAATACCTAAATCTTTTGAATTTCTCAAACTTCTAGCCAAGGATTCATTTTTTATCCTTGCTTCTCATCAAGTCTCCCGATGTAAAACAATTGTTTTCAGTTTATTCAAAAATTTGATTCCAAACTAGTAATCTATGCAAAAAATGCGAACTTTAAAGTCCATCTCAAATGTACGCATTCCTGCAGCCAACTTCCAAAACTTTATATTACCGAACAGAGTTGTCAGCCACTCTTAGATTTTCTGGTTGGCGTATCGCCCTTGCGCATCGAACATGCCCGTTCTGCAAAGTGACATCTCCATGTAAAACGTCGAGTACGCATTATTTCTCCCAAAACAGTTCGTTCGCTCAAATTTAGCTGTTTTCTGTTTCAGCGATAACTTCGCCTATGGGAAGATGGTGTGGAATTCGCTTGGGAAAAGTGGTCCGAAAGTTAGCTTAATGATTAAGTAAAAAAACATGAAGTGAATGCAGTCGCCAAACTACGAGAAGCGGAAAGCACGAACAACACAAACGTGGACTCCTGCATTACACGACCATTTCAAAATAACCAAGCTTATTTTGGAAAAAAACCTTTCCGAGTAATTAAAAGAGGGGAAACGGTGAATACATCAGAAAATTTTAATCGCCTGTTGATGTACTCTTACTGCAGCTAAACGATACATATCGATGACTGCTATGATTTGCTTAATAGCTGATCTTGCCTCAATATTTTCGAAGAGCTCATCCCGTCTGGTGTATCTTTCGTGAAATCGGAGACCAAATAACGTCAACCAAACGATAAGCGACCCAAGAGACCACCACAGAAGAAGATGGTGCCATAGTGACCACTTGCAGTACTTATCCGTAAACTGCAACATTAACAGTCTCAACAAGTCGAAAACGCTAACCCGCAACTCAATAGAAACGCATTGCAAAACATTCACATAGATGATAATATACGTGCACCGACACACTGCAAATCGTTCTTGCGTGCCAAATATTTATATTTATCTAGTCAAGTCGCTATTAAAAAATTACTCATTGTGTTGAAGTCTCTTTAAAGTTAAACATATCAATCTGGATGCTCTACCTAAAAGCTTTTTCACAGCGCATTTTCTCAAATGTTCTTTTAAATCCCGACAGTGTGCACTAACTGCCCGATGGCAAAAAGTACCAAAAATTCTCCCCACAAAAATCAATCCTGATTCAATTAGAAATGCTATGCCTAAATTGTTTCAAAGCGTGAAGCGATGAGTACCTCGTTCAAGAGATCGGCGCTGTATTGTGAATTCGAGATGTTCGTGTTGGCACGTTTCCTAACCGTCTCATTGATGATTCGCTCTGTTTGATTCATATCGATATGCTCTGAATTGTTCCCTTCACTCTTTGTTACTTCTGCATTATAGTTGAAATGAATACAAATCTGTGTAATATAATATACTCAGTCTAGTTATCAACGCACTCAGCGAAACATATACATTTTTGAAATCAGCACCAATTGTCTGTTCATGCTTTTAAAACAACACCAACTGGGAATGTTGATCACACCATTAGGTATATAAATCTACCAAGAAGTAACCATACAAAAAGCGAGAACAAGACCAATTAAAACCAGCGCTCTTAAAAAGCCAAAAGTTCATAAATAATCAGATTTCTTGGCACTGTTTTTACCATCACATCCATTTTGAGCTAAGTCCTCTCCGATCGTGAATTTAGTTACTTCTCACGAAGCCCCTTCCGAATACTCTTGAAAACTGTGAACTTATGCGAAAATCGTGCCGTTTACTTTTACTTGAATAAATGCCTTAGCGTAATCTGAGGAAAAATGCCACAGAATGCGCCAGCAGAAAAAAAAAAGACCTCATCATAACCAATTGCCCTGTACTGCTTCAAGCGACGCACTAATGTTATCTCATTGTTAAGTTGTCACGTAGCGCCCGCCGTCACGAGCGATGTCACCTAGCGCGTCGCGATCAGCAACATAAGTCAATCGACAGAGTCTTATGTTAAATGATTTTCGATGTGAACTGATCTCAACATTTCCCATTTTTGAATAAAATTTCTAATCGAGTTGCCTTGAATGAAAGCAGCATTGAAGGACGCCGACGGCAGGTGAAAAAGAAAAAGTGATAAGCACTAGCTGACAGAGAAGCACAAAAAGGACAACCTAGCTAACGCGCTTTCGTGACCTAGAGCGGGATGAGGGGGACGGGGTGGATGGGGAAGGCGAAATTCGTTTTTCCTGGGAACGCACATCCATGGACTTCACCTGAAGTTAAGCACCATATAAGACATTGAAAGACTGAGAGTAATATACTAATGCATATTTGCACAATCAATTGCAATGAACAATATCTACGCCCACTGACTCGTAGTGAGTTTGGCTGTTGATGTTGATGACAATGAGGCGACAGCGGTTGTCAATGAGTGCAAGCGAAAAGGTTGCGGCTCTCTTTCAAACTGTTCGAACGGCTCCAGACGAGTAGAGACGATCGATGTTGTCGACATCTCCATAAAATTTCTCACTGTGAACAAGTCTGGTCGTGAGCGAAAAAACCGTTGCTCGTCGTCCAATTCACTACTTTCTGTTTCACCTTTCCTCACCATTGCACTTTTTTTGGATTGTAATTCAGATGTTGAAGGAACTTGACTGAAGATACCACTTTTATGCGAACGGTGGTCGGTACCGGATTCATTTGATACTAATCGTATGACTCCTTCTACGGATTTCCTCCTAGTGCTCTTCGATCTTTCATGCTTATCTAAGCTAACTTTCGGCTCTTTATTCGACGCAGATTCAACTCCATTGGCGTTTTCAAAATCGCTCAAAGATTCCGGGTCACTATTGATAAGCCGTGGTGCAAATGTTGTAGCTTGTCGGTCCGATGCTGCATTAGCTGAGACAGTCGTATTATGTAGTAACTCTAAATTGTCCGTCTCTATGTCTTGCTTAGTGGTGCTGAAGAACTCATGATCATCTTCAGTAAAAGATGTGCTCAGTACCGAGAAGACTGTCGATGTGAGTGGCTGCGACTGTTTTCGAGAATCGTTGCTCATAGTTTCCAGCTGCTCATTACTTGTTTCATCAGCCGCAGTTACTACTTTAGGGTAATCCGCCGTTACTGCAATGTGAAACGAACGAGTCGGCGTCTGTTGATGTGATTCTATGCCGAACTCATGCACGACTTTGGGCGCTGAAGACTGGGAGGAGAGTTTATATAATTTTCGCGTTGTCGCATTTGTTCGCGCCACCAATAACGCAGAAGGTGGTTCTGAATCACTTTGGAATTTTAAAGAACTAATCTCGGTCTCGTCTTCAGCCGATTCGTTTTTTGGCTCACTTGGAATTACAGTACCGTCCAACCAATCGTCACCACCTTCTCGTGACCTCTCATTCTCAACCCCATCGTCAGAAAACGTCGAATTTGAATTTAGCTGCAAAATTTGGTCATCTGAGTCCTCCTCTTTCCCATCAAACTCGTCGCTAAAATTCTGGAGTGGACTAGACTGCGTAATCAACTGCGTCGGCAAAACACTGTTCTCGATTTGAGACCATGTGGCTTTTATTTCCAGGCTATCGTTACCATCGTCCGCGCCTTTGTTCGCTTCAAACCCTTCGGCAAATACAGTATCGTTGAATGGAGTAACCACCAGCATGTTAACTGGCGGACTTGTAGTTTGATGGTGCAGCGAAGTTTGATGTTGGACTCGCCTAAGAGGTTTCTCCTTTATTCCACTGCCAATTCTTGCTTCATCTTGATACACGCTGGCTGGTTCGTCTCCCTTTGTGCTGTTCGTTCCACTGCCGTCGTGAAACGTCTTCTCGTTGCTGGCAGTGACTGTTTCTCGTTCATCTCCACTAACATGTGGCTTAGCGGCTATTTGGTTTCCTAATTTGCTTGTACGTTCCCTTGGCACTCGAGGATCCAGTCTGGAAGTGGAGGCGAAGAACAGGTGCTCGTATCGTGATCCAGTTGCCTGCTCATCACCGTTCTGATTCTTTTCAACAGTTGCTCGCAGCACTTTATCTGCAATGTTTATTCCACGTTCATTTACCGACCACTGAAGTATGCAAAATAATATTTCATTTTTATTTCACATTTTCTATAGATGGTTTATTGTACATTTTTCAACAACTGTATCTTCTCACGTAGAAAGGAAAGCTATCAAGCACTCGGTGTTGTCGGCCGAACAAACGCAATGACTCGCCATAAGTGTCTAAGTAACCGCGCTTCTAAATGCACTCGGAAGTTCTGTCGAACAGCCGTATAAAAAATCTTCATACTTAAAATACTCCAGTGAAAATAAGATAACAAAGGCGTGCAAAATAGCACCTTAAAACAATTTAGATTTGAAAAAGACTAAATTACGTTTAACTGTGAGGATCTATACTTTAAAATTAGAAGACTAAGGAAAACAACAATGGCATAGTAGAAGCTGCTCATTTATGCAGCGCACGACTCTCGTTTTTTTTTTTTTTTTTTGGTATGCATTCATATCCCATTCTGTCCAGCGACGGCGTCAACCCGCCCAATATGAGCATGCAGAGCGAATCACTAAGGTAATTTATGTCATAAATCAAAAAGTAATCCGCGTAATTTGTGTCAATTAATTGTGTCACAAATTGCGTCACGAATCGCAAAGGTAATCGTAATTGAGCGAGTCTCAAAGGTTGCTGCAACTTGTTTCATTTAGTTCTCACGTTTAATTAAATTAATTGAATGTAGAGTTAAGTTCACTGGTTTCTGTATGGTGGAGTCGGAATTTCGTAATCATAGAGTTACTTTATGCGACTTTAATTTACTTTTGGCATGCTGTATTTCCCATTCGAGTCTCGCTGACGATGCGACAAGCCAATGGCTGACAACGGTGACCTCATTTGACATCGCTGCCCATTGCCCCTCTGAAACAGTTGCTTTAAGTCGAGCTATTACAAAAAGCTCAATGTCAAGTTTGAAATCGTTCACAGCTGTGCATTAGAAAGTGTAAGCTCCGTTTTCGAATTTGACGTTCACTGAAGATGGGGAGCTTGAAGAATTTACTGAAAAAATCGCTTCAAACAACAGACATCAGTGAGGTTTTAATATCATTTAAACTGCTGACCAAATACAACAGTAGTGCTATGCACAAGTGTCGAAGTGTTTTAGAAGGACGCCAAGAAGGGATCACAAGCGTACAGGGCACTCTCTTAGTGCATCCAGATGAAATTCCTTCTCCTTGTCATCTACCTAAGCTCACCATAAGCCGTAACGAAAGCATGACTCGACATCTACTTTTTTTAGCCTTGGTCTATGTCCGCAGTCATGCTTCTGATTTTACGATCATCTCATGCTTTACAAACATTTTATGTGAGACATACGTAACCGTTCATTGCTACTTCTCTACTGGTCCCATCAAAGGTTCACTGAAGTCGTGAATCGCGAGTCTACTTCTACTCTCTGGAACTTCAGCGAAGTCGTCAGGGATATTTTTCGCCTTATTCAATAGTTTTTACGAGTTATCTCAATCAATACCGAACATTGGAATGGTGCCTTAATTTTTTGCAGTGACAGAACAATTTCGCTTTTCAACAGAGCTTTTTGTTTGACATCTTTGATATGGATGTTGAAGGTATTACACAGCCTTTTGACACTAACAATAACTTCTAAAATGGGTTGTGTTTTTTGGTGTTTATCGACCTGTGACCCTTCAGCTGACAACTCCCGACTGCTTTTAAATGTTTCGATATGCCTTCTCCCAACATCGATAGTAAAAGTTGTAAGAGAACGAATGCAAACATCACCCTAATGCATGTTTTATTTTACCAATCGCTTACATATATGCTAACCGTTTCATCTTGTTAGGCCAATTTAAGATTTGTCCTTAAAAAATACTAGGCCGTATTAAAAAAAAAATAGTGAACCAAGAATTTACGTCTCTGGATAGAGGTTAAAGCGAGTGAACACGTAAAAGAGTGATGCGAATCAAACAGTTACCATGTGAGTAACTGTTCAGCGGTGATGAACTACTCGAAGCGCTTCTTGGCGAAGAATATCTCAATTGCACATCCTCTTTAGTGATCGCGCATTTTGGAGGCTGTAAGATTGCAACTTAATCTTAAATGAAAACGAGACTATGGTAATGCAAAGAAATCAACAATTCACACGATTGGACGTCCATATTGCACATCGAAATCTTCGCGCTCATTTGCAACTTTAATAATCTTCACCAGCATTTCGACCATGAAAAACTCTCTTAGAACCATCATTCTGAAATGTCTAGTGGCTTTTTTTTGCTTTTAAAATTAACCGAGTTCAACATTAGAGAGTTTTTCAGTACCTCGCTAAATGATGTATGAGAAGGGAAGTATTCGACTTTTAGCAAAATTAAAAATGAACTAGAATTTCTCCAAAAAAAAAAAAAAACGTAATCTATACAAAAGGCTGTTGTTTTGTTTTGCGAAATAACGGTTGTATCAGCTGAGGAGCAGCTGTTTCCAATTATTGCACACATTTGATCGCTAATCATTCAACGTTATAATAATTGAATGGTTGTCATTCGATAATAGAAACGCATAATGACGGAATTAATTAAATGTTTAATGTGGGCATTTCGGCTATAAAGTAATAATCGTGTTATAATTTTTTCTGCATCACCTTTCAAGATTGTCCCATGATGAGACGCATAAACAAGTCAGATTTCAATGACTTATTAATAGCTTTTAAGTTGCAACAGCAAAAGCTGAACAATTATAATCGTTTAGTCAGGTCAGTGTACAAGTCAGTACAAATGGCAAATCATTGTCTATTCAGAACGGAGGTGATTGAAAGTAAGACAAAGTAGGAGAAGAATGTACCGTTTTCATGAAGCAGTCGGGTTGATTTTGCTCGCACGCCTGAATGCGACATGAGATTTTGAATGACGTTCGCTTCAAAAATTTGAACATTTGCGATTTGGTTTTCGCCATTAAACCACCACTGTTTGTGTATTCGACGTTCTCCATAATATCTGAATCAATGACACACCTGAAATGAATATTGGAAAGTTTTGTATTAAAAAAAGAAGGAAAGATTAGTGGCTTAATGCAGCGCAGCACAGCAAAACTGTTTGGCATAAAAGGACCGAACAAAATATTGCCTAAGATTGTGCATAACAAAACTGTCTAAAGGCGAACAAAAAAAGCGTCCACATGTTTTATGCAAGTGATAAAACGGTGAAAACTGGATTGTTAGATATGCTGTCGTCAAAGATCAACATCTTTTTCTTTTCTCTTTTTTTGCTCTTATCAATACCGTTATTAATTTCATCAGGTTCGCGCTTTTTTCAAAATCAATCCACAAAACAGACGATTGCGACAATCGCAAATGCAAAAGAAAAGTCATCTGTTTATGTAATGTAAGGAATGAATGCAAAATCTTAGAGTTTCGACTTGACGGTGCTGAAACAGCTTTTAATGTTTCCATATTTCACGGGCCTGAAGCTGTTGCAGAAGTGCTTAAGGAAAACAGCGAACAATTTGATCTCAACAGCAATTGCGTTGAAGATATATATTTGATCGTATATCGCACTGCGGTAATATAGGCCGTGATTCCTTTTACATCGCGATTTCTTGAAACCATAATATTATGCTCATCTGTATTGTATCGCACCTTTTCATAAACGAACAAGCTATATGCTGTACTGTTATATCTCACAGTACAATGCACCCCCATTTCCGCCATACCACATACTACACAAATGGGCGATCGCTTTCTCCACCAAAAAGTTCCAACGTTGCCTAGTGCGCTTTCGTATCTCCACAACTGCCGCTTGTGCGGAAAAATAAATGCACATATGTGTGTTCTAGAGTGAGCCTCATGGTATGAGCTTATTCCCGAAGTTGCCGCTCAAGAAAAAAAAACTTTTTATTAAAAAAACATAAGGGTCCTTTCTTTCTGTGGTTTGTCGAAAGCTGTGTGCTCGCCTAATAGCTCTGTGCAAAAGTGTGTACTGGTCTAGTAAGTGATTGCATACGAATACTACGCAGTACGCAAGGATATACAGGTAGCCTTCGAGTAACGATGGAAATCCGTTAGGAAGACCCCTTCATAGCTTCAAAATATCGTAATTCGGGAATTGGCCTAGCCTACCCACGAGTTTCACAGAATTTCGATCAATATGGGGTAGCATTGTATACCGGCATCTTACAATGCGAGAGATGCGTACATCCTAGCATCGCTCCCAATGTATCGTACCACATACGATGTTACGTTTTGCGTTCCTCGCGAAACTTCAAATGTTTTTACAATTATGGCGTATCAGTATCGTGATCGTAAGTTCGAAATATCGTAACTCGAACCGTCGTAACTCGGGGAGCATCTGTACGCAGATCCAGCACACAGTACTTAAAACTGCGCACTTAAGGTAGCCGAAAAAGTTCCATGACCGTTTTATGCAATAAAATTGCAATTTTCGCTTGTTTTTGCATAAGAACCAGCTCTATACACTGCTTTTACAATTATTGCGCCACCTGCGTACGTCCCGTCCAGCCCTGGCTGCGCACTTCACATTCCTCTCCTTCCGTAAAATTGGTAGGGTGGGGGGCAGGGGAGTGGAGGCCAGCAGGAGTGTTGCCCATGCGCGCTAAACTATAGTTTGGTCTCGTTGAAATGCTCTCATACCACACTACGCTGTGCAACAAAAGGTATCGGATGTTCAGTGCAACAGATGGGAGGAAAAATGCAATAAAAATTCTCGTATAGATGACAGACATCAAAGCTACAAACTATGAAAGAAAAAGAGGCAGAGAAAATGCACTTCTAAATGTTGTCTATACGCTCAGCTAGACAGAAAATGAAGCGATATCTGCTATACACCAACAATACAACGATGGGATTTTTGGCACAATAAAGACTCAAAAACGACAGTAAAATGTAGCAAAAGGCATGTCGTACAGTGATGCAACAACGCGCATCTCTACCTCATCTCTCCCACGTTTACCAAATCGCAAAAATGCTCGTGTTAAGTGGGGTTCTACTCAAGAACAAAATAACTGTCTTACTAAAAACTGAGAACGATATTCTCACCCATTGTTATCCATCAGGTGGAGCACATTGTTGTCTTCGTTAATAGCGTCGCAATTGCTCACATGAATCGCCACAAAACTTTTGTCTGCAATGAAATCTTCTCGTAGCTTCGCAAAGCAAAAAAAGATCAACTAAGCGCGCACAATCTCAGACACAGTTGATAAATAAACAGTCAAGTGAGTCAAACAGATTTCGAAAAAAATTCGAAAAATGCTCCTCCATATGCCGAAAGGTCAGTTTTCCTTCATCATTCGCAGCTCAACTTTTCATCAAATCTTGAACTCACTGAAATGTTTTAATGCTTACAGAAAACAGCGCTAAACTCTGAATCGGTCTTGCAGTTAACAATTTTATAAGCGCACGCTGTAGCCCAATCCACACAATGGACACAAGCACTTTCGATGCACAACGATCCTAGAGAAACCTTCATATAATAATAATTATTATTAATAATAATAGTAATAATAACAATGGTAATAATAATGATGATAATAATAATTAATAATAATAATAACAGACCATGATAATAATAATAAATAATAATAATAATAAATAATAAGTAATGATAATAATAATAAATAATAAATAATAAGTAATAAATAATAAATAATAATAATAACAACAATGATAATAACGGCGCAGCTATGCTGTCGCAAAAATTCATCACAAAGACGTGCAATTACATATTAGCAAACACTGGCACCGAAAAGCTGATTTCGATTGGAACGAAGAAGAGGACATTCTGAAACGGAATCCAATGACCATTACCATTGCTGGTTGAAACACATTTCCACTCGTGATATAAAATGTCCCCAATCTCGAAGACGAAAGGTTTCTTTGAATTCCCTGCTGAGCTGACTTCGTAACTGCATGAAAGCGAAGGCTGCGGTATCCTGAAAAAAGACCAACGAAAACTTCCACGAGTATGTTGAGTTCCGATTTAAAATGTTTTCGCAAAACGAGTTCATGACACATCCGTTGATATTCGGACTTTCCTTTATAGCGCTCTCTCCAGTGGGCGCCGTATTCGCAAACAAACCGTTGAATAAAGTACTCCTTAGTCTTCGCACTTACTGTTGCCAAATTTTTGTCCATTATGTTTGTCATCATATCCAGTAATCGGAAACCGCAAAACTGTCACAGGCATCAGCGTGGTGCCTCTACCGATTCGGTCACTAACAAAAACGGACTTCCCAAATCACTCCACCCTTAATAAGAACCACTCAAAAATTATGTTCGAATCAGAACTGATGCCGACCAATCGCCAAATCATCAAGCAAACTCGAAATTCTCGCACAACTGCTGTCATCAACAAAGCAGTGAATGAACTATATTATGTATTGAACAATGAACTTACGTGATTCGCGCAGATGTGCGAGCTACATTTCATTTCCCTTAGCAGCTTAGTTAAGCCGAACCTCCTTATCATTAATTCACTCATACAAATCGTTTTCATTTATGTATGGGCATTTACGCACCTTAGTAGGTTATGACGAATGATACATATCCTACCCTACTTTGACGTTCTACGATAGCACCAGGTAAGAGAGGTAGCTTACTTCAGCGCAGATGGCCGTACCTCTTCCAAATTTTCGCACTCAACTCCAAAAACCCTCGTCGAATTTGTGACAACGACCTGAAATCGAAGTTATAACCACTAAAGTTCATTCAGAAGGTGAATTAATGTTAGACGCTAGTTTTGGATGCCGGCAGCTTCTGAACCACACAACAGCATTCCTCCTGCTCCGTTCCCCATCCCCCATTCTCCCCCTCAACCAGTTTTCGAAAGATTTTGAAAGCCTTTATTTTCTGCTCGAATTTTGAGGATACCATTGTTCCGCTTTTATTTTTACTGGTCCCAATCCATGGGCAAAATCTTAAACCTCGATAATAACTGACAAAGAAGGCTTTTAGTGATCCAACAGTGGTAAACGGTGTAGAAGGCGCTCGAAATCTGAGGTTTTGGGCACTTTTAATGATAATTTTCTGAAGTTTTGAAATCTTTTCTGCGCTTGATAGTTTGCTGACTGAAGAGTCATTGTTAAAAAATCGTAAATTCGCCGGTGGCTCTTCTTGACCTGGGAAGGAAGGGGTGCCTCTGTATGGTTCTAGAAATTATTGTCGTCATCACTGTTAACAATCATGCTATCAGGTTTCAAAGCGTGAAAAGAATTGCATCTGAAGAATGGTATACGAACAGTTTAGTTAGCACTTTTAAACACTGAATAGCTTAGGCCAATATATGAGGAGATCGAACGAACTATCTGCTTTCGATGTCTTAAAGAAACTTTAATGCCTGATGAACTAATCAGAAACTTAATGAAACAATGGCTAAATATATGAAAACATACAAACAGCATGAATAAAAGGCCCTCAATGTATTAACTTCGCAAAATCACTACTATAACGGAACGAACGTCCGTGGATGATAATCTCTCTGCTAATGCAACCGTCCAACTTGTCAGTTCTATCAGCTTGTCCTGTGACCGGCTTTAGTAGAGGCGTGTGGGACTTATGTCGAAAAGATGAAGTGTGGTGAATATACGTATGAAATATTTTAGCCAGCTTTCGCAAGCTGCACCGATTATTTCTTTGTTTCAAAATAATCGCAGTGGCAATACTCTGCCTCCGCTTCCCCCCTCCCCACCCGTTCTTTCCATATTTCGAAGGCTGTGAACTTCAGTGCATTTAACGTGTACGTAGCAAAAAAAAAAGAAAATTAGGCTGCAAAAATTCAATGCTAGAGCAAGTAACATATGGAAGATTTTGAAAAATTAATGGAGGAATGGAAGCATAGTTATTATAACGGTGTGTACGAAACATATCAAGTTGTAGAGTAAAATTTTGGTGCTTTGATTGCTACTCTCTTCTATCGTATCATCGACAATATTTCAGTCTAATTATGCATACAACAAAGAGATAAAGCGTGATCAACTCACCGGGTGGAAGAAAACGATAACGGTTGCAGCGAAAACCGTTGTTGAAGCCTGCAAAACATCTAAATATTACGAAGATAACAAATATATTAATTCGATGAATTTATATGTTAAATAAAATAAATACAAATATAGGATTAGGAATGCGAAAAGACCCGGATTCGACTCCCGGCTGATTTGCCAACTCATCGCCAGCAGGCTTACCAACAAGCGTTCCGAAACCGGTCACAACAGTCATGTGTGGGCATGGTTGTCGGCTGCATCGATAACGGCGATCGATGAAATTACAGCTGCTTTTGTATCTTTGTTGTATAAGATTACGAATTCATGAAAAATTGATGGTGCATTGACAAGATGAAGTAGATGTCAATGATACAATGCTGACTACAAACAAATCATCAGAGCAGCACAAAACAGCTTACTACTTGTTTTTGATATGCACGCTCATCTTTCAGATGATCGCTCATAGACGAAACGTCGATTAGTATTATGCGGAACGCAATGGCTCGCTTACACACAACACTTCACACCAAAATCTTTTTTGCTTCCCGTTATGCTCCTTACAAAAGAAGGATGCTTTCGACAATTTAAAATGAAACAAATCATCATATTCACTGCGACTAGGAAAGGAGGGGATGAATGTGATAGATTTTGCTGATTCCATTTCAGCAAGGAGAATTTTTAGCGAAAAATCTTGTTGCTTATATCGGCAACTTTCGGTATTAAAACGCCTTTCTACGAGAAGAGCTGATTCCTGACGCAAAGATAGAGACCGGGTTTTCCCCAACTGAATGCTGATTTCGCATGACGCCACAACATGCGAACTTCAAGTAGGACATGCAAAATTCATCCAGCGGTATTAGAGGTGGCGTCAAAATTAATTGTGCCGCAAGAGAAGTAAAACGAATACATTTCAGTGGGGGG
>JPKZ01002568.1:592839-634493 GCA_000803305.1 Toxocara canis | reverse complement strand
CCTCTTACCATGTTACATCCATTCTAAATGCGTTTTCTTTAGTAATGCTGATGCTTCGAAAATTATTCGCTTTTTTATGCATTTCTATGCGCGCTTGTTCGCCAGTTTCAAATACTAATTGTTGCTTTTTGACCGAACTATCATTTAGTTTGGCTTGCAGTTGTTACTTCTACACAAAATCTTATTACAAATGCAATGTAATGCGAATGGAATTTCCGAGAAGGCAATTGACCCGGAATGTGAAGCGTAATTGTAATATCTCTCCAATGGGGTCGAAGTAAGCAGCAAATGAACAGAAATTAGACATTTGATGACCTTAAGACGTCACTCATTATATGGTGCGATTCAATTCGATTGCGTATGAATCATTTTCTCAGCGCTGAGATACGCAAAGTTCAGCTCAATTATTGATCCACTGCGCTCTTCTCATTAAACGCACTAATGAATCGAATGAAATATAAATCTGTTTTTTTTTCCAGTTATGTTCCCTAGAGTGTTTCACTGGTAAAGTACTTTCTTAATGATTGCAAACTGGAGTTGAGGATATTAAGTGAGACGGGATAACATTGGGAAGCAGTACACGTTGAGTTCGTTAGTGATGCCAACCAAACAACGAGGCAACCCTTCAAAACAATAACCATCACGCTTGATCTATATCTACGCTGGTCTTTCGCTCCTGCATAAACCATTGGCTAATGTCTCGAACACAAGTTTCAGAAAAGTTCATTTCAGCTTAGAGAGCTGCTGCTCCTAGGATTTGCTGATGACACAAACAGGAGATGGATGGTTGAGGCATATTTTCGACTCTTTATTACATTCATACTCCTTCTACACTGACAATTATGACTTAAATGGAACCATACACTCAATAAATCCTCCGAATTTTTGGCCATTTTTTCGCTCCAGCAGGTAAGCAATAGAGTGGAGAGAAAAGACTGAAGGAGACGCAAATGAAACTATCATGTCCGCAATAACTATTGTTTACTTGCATATATCACGTTGTTGCGTGCAATTGTTGGTGGTGAACGAACAAAGGCATGCAACACTTTTCCTGCTAGATCTTCAAAAGCCGCGTTAGCAAATAACCGTGAGAACAGTTGCGTCTTGCAACTGGAACAATTTCAAATTTGTTTGATCGTTTTGCGTATTTTGAGCCTTCGCGACTGCAAAAGCGCGTTGCAATTATGTTTGTCTTTGTGTACGTGCTACGTATATGTGTCTGAGTGAATTTTTGTTTGGTATCTTTGACTCGCTATCCAGGAAAGCGCTAATGCGATTATTGATTCGTTTCATCAATTTCTGAATGGTTTTCATGAAGGTACTTCAGTCGAATCACATGCAAAAAGCTAGCAATACCAGGTGTTAATCCCGGTTTCAGAAAGCAAAAAGGTTTTCGAGCAAAATTTTCTGCCGTTGAAGTCGACGATCTTTTTTTAGGCATTTATATCACTCCGTCTATAATGCTGCTAAGCTTTTGACGCTGGAAACTTAAGTCTTCGATGATCACATCAAACACTTTATGAGGATTTCTGAAATCGACTCTTTGACTCCGTTAATGACGAACTATCTCACGGGCGACTTAATCGCTACACAGATTTCATGCTTACTGTTAAATTCACTTGCCGTAAGCTGTTGTTTGCATTGCAAATGCATAAACTCGCTATCGTTTGGCTGGCATTTTCTGATGCTTAAGCGCAATACCGTATGGGGACTTGATTGTCGAGAGATATTCGGTGAATGCTCAGCCGACGTGTTAAATCGGAAAAGATGCGCGTCCAAGCGAACGTCGTGTAAGATGTTTGCCGTGTGCGTAGACGCGTGCCTTACGTGTCCAATTTTTTACGACCTATGGAGACGTCTTTACATCTGTGCTGTTCCGAAATCTGCATTGAGCAGTAGTAGTTCTGAACCCTTCGAAACAACAAACATGACTTCAACAAAATTTGCCGAATCCAAAGCATTCGGGGCCGTAGTCACATCTTGTATGTATAAAATTAAATAAACACTGCTTATAAGCGATTGATAGCGAAATTCGGCTCGTCTAGGTGCAATATGTATGCAACTCCATCGGTTACACGGATTTTATGGAGTTGCGATGCTAACAGCTCAAAAGCGCTCACAACATTAAATAGTTAGAACTCAATAGTTGCTGGCTGCGTCGTCCGCGTAAGCGAGTCTATACTTTTATGTAGTAATGCTACTTTATTAACTGATATTTATTTCTATGCAAATATCTTAAATGCAATTTTTTGCTGCTACGATTCAACGAAACGACTTTCGGGATTTTCTCGCGCTTTAGAGCTTTCAGCATTGCCGCTGGACTTTATCACAGCGTACACATATTGTAAAGTCATTCGAATATAGAACGGTTCTTTGTTACGACTTCTGTAGTAGATCATTTCCACGATTAACTTCGCTTCACTAATATCACATGGATTAACGAAAGATCGGAACGAATGAAACAGCTTTACCGAATTACGACAGAAAAAGCCGTCTGTTAAAAATTAGCTTTACCGCTCCTCTCTCTTATCAACAATTTTCTGCTTCCATCGATATCCGCATTTGTTCACAGGATAGCGCATAAGTGAGAGTTGTCACCACTCTTAAAAATTACAGCTACTTGATGATGAATCGTCCCTTTCAGCAGATTTGAGCTTCTCATATTGGTGAGAACTAAGCTTAAAATTAAATAAGGAACCTGTGCATGAAGTATCATAAAACAACGAGATTTATGAAAACTTTTTTGTAAGGTAAAACAACAACTTCCATTCTTCGGCATTTCTTATATTCGGTCGTTTTTGCAAAAATATTGCTAAGTTGATTTTTCATCCACAACCAAACAGAAATAATAGCGATTTTCTAGTCAAGGATTCGAATTTTGTTGACTTTTAAAACTGTTAAAGCCAACGATTTGGTCATACAGCTGAGCAGCGTAGTATGCTAGTAACTCTTAATGCTGAAATCGCACTTAGTTCAAAGAGAAAAAAAAGCGTAACTACTGAATATTGAAGTGCCACCAGTTTGTTGCATTTTCCCTGACCTCTTCTGTTTACCGGCCTTTCTAGATGGTACCTAGTTGCTCAACAGTGCTAAAGCTTGCTGGGTCTTAAACCTGCGAATTCATCTTTTAATATTCCTTTGGATCATCTACCATTGAGGCGTGGAGAGAGCGCAATGTGACTAGCCGATCGTATTTTGTGTATCGACTGTACGACTCTACGTGAAGTGCATGAGAATCGGTTAAGGGCCATACTTTCAGAATGGAATATAATAAGGACGCACCTCAGCGTTTGATCCTTTGTAGATGGTACGAATTTGAAAGGGATTTCGATGGACTAGTCCGTAGCGATATGCCTAAGTCGTTGTTATCGCACGTTAATGAACGCTCACCGGAACTATCCGAATGCGATGTGCTTCGGTTATCTTTTGAGAGGCATCTCACTGTTTGTGGAATTTCGGATAACAGCGAAACTCCATACTACGATTTGCGTCCTCATAAAACAGGTCTTAATTCTCTCACAATTTCATTTGCACGCACTATAGCAATTCCGACGATGCCCTCCCTTCTCGGCCGTAAATCGCTCCCCGCACAAAAATACTTCAAACAACGTTCGAATACTCACATTCATATTCCCCCCATTTGGCAGTTTACGATCCCGTTCCGATTTTTGTGATAGTAAGCAATATGATGTAAACGCAGCTAGATTTAGGCTGCTTAGAGCTTTGAATATTTCAGAAATTTAGGTAATCCTGGAAATTCTCCTCTTCGGCTGTGAACTGCTTTTTCGTGTCATTATTAAATTTCCTTCATTAAAATATCGGTAGGTCCGACCCACTTACCACACAAAAGGCATACGTAAGCATTTAACCAGAATTATTTTATGCCTTCATGTAAGAAAAGCTAAATATTAGCACGAGGTTTTGTAAATCATATCCGTTGATGTTTTGGGCATCACTGCATCGTTGCAGCAGATGCGTAATTTGAACCGACGGGCCTCAATTTAGAAGCAGATCGCACATTTTATTGGCTAGATCGCAGAACGCTTAAGAGGGGTGAAAATGACGATCTTGAGACGGGCAGCGTAAAACGAATAACGAGCAAAGCGGAAAACTACACGTTTCGAGAAGTGAAAGGCGAACTTGGCTTGCACTTTTAAACTATCGAATTTGCAAAGTTATCGTAGTTTGTGCACGTTTGTTGTTACGCCAAATACACCTTTCCTTTTTGCGTTCTGCTTCTAACAGGTGACATAAGTGAAAGATTTGTTCACAACATGTTGATGTCTTTTTTTTCGTTGTGTTACAACAGCGCTAGTTGTTTTGTTAATAGATATGTCGTGTAAGCATTGGGATTTATTCCGTTGATCGTCTTAATGTTTTCTATTACGGTTGAGCTTCTATGAGGTAGAAACCCAGAAAATATAAGAATTGTCAGTTGCACTGTTCGCTTCATTCGATATAACTCTTCGTGAGGCTTCAGAAGTGAATAGAAGAAGTCGACCAACTTGTAATCATTCAAGAAGGAAATCAGAAAGTCGTGATAGCGACACGGATTTTGTACAAAGAGTGAGCATTTAAAAATGGTAGCCATTCAGACTTATCAGCGTAAGTGCGTTTAAAAAAAGAAATGAACAGCTACCCCTCATTCTTCAAAGAACCTGATCAACGACTAGCCAACCCATCTTGGAAGCGGTCACCGTTTCCAGTGTAAAATATCTGACACGACAAACGCTCAAATCTACAGATTTTGGGAGTGGTGGAATGAGGGGGAGGGGAGAGGAAAGAGACTTCACGTGGAGGAGCGAAATGCTGTTCTTGTTAACGTCCTCTATAGTGACAACATTCATAATTTTCAAGCCTCATAACATAAACAAAAGCTTTAAGGTGGCAGTGGACGTTCTCAGAGAGGTTCCTGTGTTTGGAAGATTCGACAGAAGACAACAGAAGTGATTTTTTACGTTTTATAGACACATGTATACGAATAAACGCCCTTTAAGATACGTCGTACAAAATGTAACCGTATTGAACAATGAGGAAAAATAAGTACAATAATGGATACTATGAATACTAGTAAATTTCCGAAATGATATGCCGCGTTGGTTTCAATATCAGAATTCAGCAAGTGATTATTAATATTTTATCTAAATTCTACGATGAGAAGAACCGTTCATTTGCAGATAACTTTGCCAAGCGAAACGATGCAAAATTTGAAGCTTGTTGTCAGCCTTATGAGTGAAACTCATCTTCGACATTCCTCTTCTATTTGAATCACTACTAAATTACATAAAGTGTAGGTAGACCACATATTTTGAAGCTGATCGTTATGTAACAAAAACGGATGCTGATTTTCTGAAAGGTAAGTGAAAAACCTCATTCCTCTGTCGATAAAAGCTACATGAGAACAGCGACCTCTGCTCCTTCTCTAGCTACACCCCATCAACTACCTCCATTGAATTCGTTATTTTGAGCTAAGTTGTTCCACTCAGCGTTATTGGCAATAATGCCTATAATGTAATGGGCGAAGATTCAGCGAATGATGACCTATGATTTTAACTGCTTAGTCCGAAAGCAGTGTTGTTGTAATGCTGCCATTACACGTTTCTCTGGGTGAGAATTAACCTTCGCAAACAGGAAGTAATAACCAAGTGATTGGCTCTGTATTCGTAAGGGCTGTGTTCTGAGTGTAATTAAACCGTACGCATATAATTGATCCAACTCGACCCCAATTTGCATTCAACTGTTGCCCCGTCGTTTGCCGACTATAACACTTGACCAAAACAATCCCTGACAGGAACCAGCACTGTAATAACAACCATCACTTGAGTTTAATTCACCCGCCGAGCAGAACGAGTATCACTTGTCAAAGAAGCAAGAGCAGAGTAGAGAGGAATGAGCATAAGTAAACTAATCCACGGTCTGACATCTGGTAAGATCGTCAAAATAATGTGTTCTCGGCCAGTCATCAATCGGGCCCACTGTTTCAATCAGTCGCCACAAGAATGGGATCGCGTGTACACGGAACAGCAAACGAGCAGCTACAGAAGTATGCGGTTTTTGTGTAAGTGGCTTGTTGCGAATTGCTTTGCCGCATTCATTGGCCTCCCCTTTCCGCTGACAGGGCGGGTTCAGTCGGTCGTGCATGAGTAAAGCAGAAAAAAGCATCACAGAAACGGAAATGCCGCTCAGAGGTCTGCGGTTCTGCTACCGAAATGCAAAATTTTGGAAGAGTTTAATTATCGGAAGTAGAAGGGAAGCACCACGCGTTTAATGTCAACAACATAGACCCTCCCTTCCTATTTGCATTGAAATGTCACTTTGAAAAATGTCGCCTTTCAGTCTCATAACTTTCTGCATATAATTCATCAAGACCACCCAATGTTTGCCTTGTTTCCAGAAAATACGAGCATAGGCGAGCGTAATAGATGAAATATGGTCGCAAAGAAGTAATGATGTTGGCCAGACTGGTTGCGATGAATGCCTGACTCTTCACATATCGCAACATTTCACACATACTTCATCTCACCGCTAGCTAGGAAGTCAGTTCATATTTAAGCCAGTACGTATTTTTCATCTCTAGACGCTCATATATGCTTGCCGTACTGTTGCTCTCGTTTTTCCCCCGTCCCTTTCCCCACGCCTTTAGGCGGATAGAAGCAGAGAGTAGACCATCCGCCTCCACCCCCCTCCTACCAAACCCTCGTATCAGCTCTCTTTCCTAACAAAAGAAGCTCTCCCACGTCCCTTCTTCCCCACCCCCCTCCGGACCCCTAGCTAACTCCGCTAAACTTCCTGTTCTTCGAAATTCGGATGCATCACGTATCGTTTTCCCAGAAAATACTTCATAACCTCCTACGACTTAGAAATGGGACATAACTGTGTGTTAAGAGTCCTTCGATGATGCTAGGCCTTTGGTTGCGATGAATGCCTGACTCTTCACATATCGCAACATTTCACACATACTTCATCTCACCGCTAGCTAGGAAGTCAGTTCATATTTAAGCCAGTACGTATTTTTCATCTCTAGACGCTCATATATGCTTGCCGTACTGTTGCTCTCGTTTTTCCCCCGTCCCTTTCCCCACGCCTTTAGGCGGATAGAAGCAGAGAGTAGACCATCCGCCTCCACCCCCCTCCTACCAAACCCTCGTATCAGCTCTCTTTCCTAACAAAAGAAGCTCTCCCACGTCCCTTCTTCCCCACCCCCCTCCGGACCCCTAGCTAACTCCGCTAAACTTCCTGTTCTTCGAAATTCGGATGCATCACGTATCGTTTTCCCAGAAAATACTTCATAACCTCCTACGACTTAGAAATGGGACATAACTGTGTGTTAAGAGTCCTTCGATGATGCTAGGCCTTTCAAGCTGTTTCCGTAAACTCGAGAATTCAATTCGAAAGGTTCGTTCTCCTGCACCCCCCTTACACCCCTTCTCCCCACAACCACCCGGATCTCGCGTGTACGTGTGTACAGCACATGCTCGCCGTGAACGTGAAACTCTCGAATCAGAAGAGTTGGAATTTTTTGAAGGGAGTCAAGGCAATCTGGGAGACAAAAATGTTGTGCTGCGGTAACCAGAATCCCATCAGCGATAATCTTCCCACTTAAACGATAAGTGCTCAGTATGTACAGGCAAACAACCTACGCTTTCTAGGAAATCCTCCACACAATCATTTTTTTGCTGGTTGCGACAAAGCGACAATGAAGCATAAAAATGAATCAGTGCCTTCTTTCGTCATCTCATTTCAGGACTGCGGAATGATCGTCATTCCCATAAAGCTTCACAGAAACGTAAACCTATAAAAACTGATGCTCGCAAACGTCAGCAATTTCTTTGTCGCACTTCCTGCATAGTGCTTTGAACAGATATAACCAACCCTTTATAAAAAAGCATAACGATAAAGCAAACAAACAACTGATACAGAATACAATTCGCAGACAAACCGTCCTGAAATACTTTCTGCAAAATCTTAAATCAAACCCCCACAACAACAAATGAATAAGTAAATGAGCTTTAACACTATAAAACCACATCGGTCCATACTGATGGTTTTGTATGAATGGCCACTGACGACCTGGCCCCAAAACAGGACATTAAAGACGAATAATCACAAAATGAAAACCCACCGCGAAATGTTAAAGCAGCGTTAACAAACTAATTTTAATAATTTTCTTGAAAAAAACACAATTTTAGACTATACACAGCATCAAAAAGTTACTGAAATTTCGTCTTCAAAGACAGAAATGCGTTATGCACAAATAACATTCCACCAGAACACTAAGTCACACAATGCCTACCAAAAGAATTCGCTCTAAACCAAACAACAACAAACTCTAGGACGAAAACCGTGGTTCACGTAAAGTTGACCTCCAAACCACCTGACTTCAAGTTGGAATGGGACTCAGAGTGAAAAAGTCGAGTCCAAGCGTCTCTCGCTGATCACAGGCTCTACAAGTGCACAACGAACGAAACACTTTAAAAAGCAAGTGAAACAATTACTACACACATACTTCACATAACCCCAATCGTATATCAAAATACAGCCAGCTCTCCATCTAACAGGTCACAATAAGAACTACAAGTTCCGTCAATCGAAAAAAGCTTCGTCGGTGATGCCAACCGAGACCCGATTTCGGAATTAATCCCACCAGAACAACGACGTTGACTCTGGAATTCGCTCTTCAGTAATTACCAAAACAGATGACGTTGTGACTATCATCCGTCTAAATCTCCAGCATCCACCGGAAGTCACCAACTACTCAGCCACCACTGATGATACATATTCATTCATTCCCAGAAGACAGCTAGAAAATACAGGATCATAATGACCCTTGCTCACACCTTATAGTCGTGTTTAACTAGGTAAGCGACGTTGGCGTACGATGCCAGTTGGCACGACATGGCCAGGAAAGAAGTAGCTCGACAGATAAGATCCCTCACCTGGACCGCCCAGACTCGATCTCTTACTGATCCCTGCACTTTCCTTACTCCCCTTATCCTGCTTGAAAATTTAGTTAACAATTAAAAAAGCTGTTCCTCAGCTACTTTATTCCCCCGTGGTTTCAAATCAAAAAAAAAAAAATTGTTAATGTCATATCAACATCTAGAAAAGCCGAGATAACCATAGAACAACGCATGCAAGTGTTCAAAGAAAAACTTCACCTAGGATGTGATCTGTTCTTCCAGCCAATGGGAACTGTTTCTGGAACATCCCATCAGAAAGTTTAGCAAACCAATTCCATTGTCACATAGGTATGGGGTAGCTTAGTCGCGGCAGGAGAAATGAGTGCGCTGAAAACGCGGTAACAGAAGGAGATAAGCAGGCCGAAAACTGAGATCTCTAAACTATTTAAGTTACTCCATTCTGTCGTTGAACGCATTACACCAAAGAAAAGGATGAATTTCTTAAACCAATTATAGCAAGGAACAGGAGGAACTAACTACCGAGCGCACAAGGAGAATTCCTTGAACCCGTTGCAGCAAAAAATTGGGGAACTTCACTGAGCGCATCAGGACAAGAAAAAAGAGGAACGAGGGCTCATATCGACAATCCCTCCCTTCTTCTGGACTCGCTTATGATAAGTTGCCTCATAGCTGGACTTCGACTGCAATCAACTTGTCAAAAACAACAAAAACTGATAGGGAAGCTCCTGAAATTCATACTTCACAATAAATCAACGGATAAGGGAAAAACAAAAGATAATGACAAATGAGCCTAGCACCTCCTCCAGTCCTGTTGAGGGTTGATGGGGGCATTAAGCGCATTTAAGCAGAGCACAGAGCCAAAGCGATAAATATGCGCAGATGAAAGCTGTGTTAAGCTAGAAATACAGCACAGCACATCTCTTGCGTTGTGCCCATTCGTTTCTCCACATTCGTTTCGCGTCCCATAGAGCGCAACCTTTCTAAGCTGGAAGCTCCAGATTTCGCCGTTGTCGGATCACTAAAATTCAAATTACTACAACACTTTGGTAGTTTCAGTTGTAAGCTCAAATGAAATTTTTTCGTATTGCTCAGATGGTAAAATATCAGGCCATTTCTGTAAATGTCGCGATTTCGAATTTACACACACATACACAAAAACGACTTCTAATTTCCTCATTTGCTTAAGCTGCACTCGAAGGCGAACAAAAATCTTCACGAGAATTTCCTAACACGTTCGACTAGCCGAAGTATGGCAGTTACATGGGGTCATTATACGACGTCATTATACACAGATATCAGTGGAACAGTGCAGCTAAATTTTTCCATGAAATATGCATTTTGCTATTTAGTTTGGATGTGCTTGACTGTTTCAATGAAAGCAACCAACCTCTGGTGACGTAGAGGTAAAAGAAATCGGCGTAGAGGACTGTCTGCAGAACACCTGCCACGACGGCAATCGGGTCGAAGAACGCTTCTGTGTAGTAACGATACATCCAATTGAGAATGTACAGTGCTCGATAGAGACCCAACGCGAACAGATAATGGGCAGTTATAGTTTCAGCACTACCTGTTCGTGACAGCATGAACAACTGAGGCATAATCGCTACCGATTCCAAATAGATCGAAAACGTCCAGCATATCTGTAACACAGACCTACTCATTATTCGAATCAGTCGATCAAGGAATGACTGATCGCAAGTTAACAGCGTTACATAGACCGAGAATAATGCACTTCCAAGGATCGAAAGATGTCAGGTTGAAAAGCACTTAACTTTTTTTTTGCTTGACAATGCATCCTTGGTTTCTTTGATTGGAAATGCTCAAAAAATGCAGCTTTCGTCTGATACACGGCTCACGATTCACAACAACTTAAAAGTTCCCCTGTTTGATATGAAAAAATCATTCCTACTAATAGCGAAAATATTGTACTTTAGGGGCTGTCCCAGACGCTGTTCCTATTCCCTCAACGACGTTTCTATTTATATAGAATTTACAGCTTTAGGTTTCACGAGTATCTAATGGTAATTTGAAGCATACAGCAGCATAAATGTAAACATTATATGTGAGGGATATGAGCAGCCGCGGATCTTAGTAACAGTTGGTGGACGGTTCTGGAACCAGTTCCCTCGCAAATACTGCCGTAGAACTGTTGATCGCCTGGCTGGGTTTCTTTGAATGCCCCAACGGCCACCGGTTACTAGCAAAAGAAGGCGTATACTTCTTAGCCGAAAGCGGCACTAAAATGCCATACCGAATGACACTGAAGTACAATCCCGCTGATTATGAAATGGATTTCATGCCCGTATTTTTAAAACGAATAGGCAAAATAGAGTTGAAAGAGTGAAAACAATTACAAATAAGTTAGAAGTGCACAAACCTCCATAACCGTGAACTCATGGTTAATGAGGAGTGCGAGCACCAGTGCCGGAACCACCAAAAGTTCCACACGAAAAGTATCATGATTACTGAAATCACGATGAAGCTGACTTGATCTACGACTCCAATATCAAATAATTCGAACTTCTTTCAAAGAATCTCATATGCACCGAAGTTCAAATCAATACTTCATCCAGAGCACATCCTCTGATAGCATCTGCATAGTGGCGCACTTCGCCCAAAATCAAGGCCAAGAAAAGGAAAGCTAAGATGAGCGCTCCCAACCTCCTCCTGCTCACTGCCCTGTTGCGCTCAAAGACCGAAAGCAACTGTTTGCAGTTCTCGACTTCATCCCTCCCCTACCTCCTTTTGTTGTCGACCCCCTACTTCTATATATACGAATTGTCCTTTACTCGCCTTCAAATCATGAAACCGCGACTAAAAAATCCTCAGTTCCATACCTCGCTCCAATTTGTTGTACCAAATGGAAAGATCTCTTCGAGTGTTCTTCGGATGTTCAAGAATTAAAATTGAAGCAGTACAGATAATTTGCGCATCAAAGTGAAAAAAATACAGCAGAGCAGAGGCGCATATGTCGTCTAGTGGGAAAGAGATGCCATAAATTTTGCACCCTTCTACGATGTTGTTCCAAAGTTCTCCAGTTTTCGACGCAAGTACTAAACTCCGCGCCGTCATCTCAGAAGGTGATCAACCGAAAACACAACAATGAGATGACAGCCCCAACATTACAAAGTACATACGAGCTTAATTCACATTTTCCTGTTGTCCGCCAGTCTAGCAACAGGATTCGAATTCAGATTTCTGTTCAAATTTGCAGATTACATCTCCTCAATTTCATTAAAAAGGGCACAACATCGGATCGTAATGCCATGTTAAGCATAACACTGAGCTAGTCAGACCTCAACTGCAGCAGCCAATATTTCAACTTGTTAGAAAACACTTACCGGTCGTATGTGGCTCTGAACTTGTACCACATCAGATATACTGTTCCAAACGATGAGACTAAGAAGAAAACCTTAAATTTTTTCCGTTTGGCATTCTCTGCAAGTTCGCATTAAAAAGAAAATTTTGCTTGCTAACCGTCATATATTAATGCATATTTAAACACTACACCTCACCTCAGCATCGTCCCTCCCCTCTCCTTCCCCCACCCCTCCCTCCTCAACTGAGTAGATGCCAGTGTGCGCTTAGGACCAATTTGAAAGACTGGGTCTGAAGGTACAGCGTGAAAAAAATTCAAAGCCTAGTGAAATGTGACCCAACTGCACCAATTAATTACGGAGGGAACTCAACACTAAAAACTTGTTTGGAATTTTTGCAGAAAGTCAGGGAAAAAGCTTGAGCAAGTGATGCAGTTTGGAGGCTTCCTCTTGCACGCTCAATGGGATGTTCTTAACTGCCTCCCTTCTACTGTGCTCATAATTGCCTCCCTTCTGCCCCCACCACCCCTTCCGTCCCTTCCCCCCAATACGGGGACGAAAATCGAAAAATAAAACCGAACTAAACTGTCACACATCTTTCTGACCGGCCATGCAATCACTGTTTTCATATTAACAGTATAAAACTAAACAACGATTAGCTTTCAAAACGTAATTGTAAAACGAACTCAGTAAAATCCACAATATTTTTAAATCGCAAAAAAACCCTCTTCTTTCCAGGATTTTTTCTTTCTTCCTAGTTAAATTTTTGAGGGCAACTAACAATATCCCCTTCTGCACCATTCGCCATTAAAAAAGAAAGCAAGCAAACAAAAAGAACATGAACGCTTCAGGAATCTAATCACAGAACAGGGTCTACGAAAAGCGGTGAATGTAAAAGCAAGCATAGTTTTCGGTGCAAGTTCCTTTCTTCATTTCATAATCACCAGTACAATTTCGCATATTTATACGAACATCACTAGCACAGTACTTCCCACGCAATTTCGCCTGCGTGTATAAACGCCTTCAATTGTTTTAGTGACGCATTAACTGCAGACGTGCCCTCACTTTCCTCTTTCGGTCCCCTTTCAAACATTTATTGCTCTACAACTTTTAAATGAAGCAAGTGCTTTTAAAATACTTATTAAAAACAGTAAGTGAACGGTTTCTCATAAAAACAGAATGAAACTGTTCCAGCAGCAACTGGTGTTCCATAACGAACAAATGCTTTTGAACTGAATGTTAAGAAACAGACTGTATCATACCTTCATTATAGAGTTATAGAGTGAGATGTAGTTTGTCAAAAGATCCAAGTAACGCGATGTGAACACAAGCGAAAATAGTACCTGAGAACGACCCGATATACCTGCAACCACAGCGGAGCATTACTAACGAAAATATATTAACCAAATACAATCTGAGTAAAAAATAAATAATGTTTAGACCAGAAATTATAAACCGCTATGGGTCTCAGCAAAACGTATTTGTGTAGTCGTTAGTGATCCATGATCGGCTCGAACAACAAATTTTAACTAATATACCACTGGCGATCGTTATGGGCATTTGTTACGTGCATAACGATAAACAGCGGTAATAAAGACAATAAAGACGATAGTAATCTGTTCATTAGTTCCCCCTTCGTTCTCCTCAACTTATGCACCGAAAAGGATGGGAAAGGAAAGTCGTATCGAAAATGCAAAACATTCTAATAGCTTTAACAAATTACATAGTCACTTGCCTCGGCCATTCTTGAAACTCATCCTAGCAAGTGCGGTGCAGAGATTTTTTTACAAATATTTGCGATGCCGATGAAACAAGCATGCTTGAGTGAAACAACTGCATTACTCAAACGTACTCTCATAATGGAAGTTTCGATAAAAAAAGCGTTCTGATACGCCGCTAAACCTAACCGGCATCTATAAACGTTTCATTAAAGTGCTCAAAATTCGAAGTGTTATTGCAAAAAATGATCAATAATCGTGTTCTGCCTACATTACATCATTTTACGCACACATTTACGAGTGGCCACCAGGGTTTATCACCTCATAGTGTAAAAGTGTCCTAAATGAGGTGGGAAATATCCTCCAACTATGCCATGTGTCATATATTTCCAAGCAACCCATTAAGCAGGATTTTGGCTGAAGTCTGCGAAAGCACATTCTCGAATGTTGCACCTGTATTTATGTATGTGTGCATGAAGGATGAGTCTGACGCAAAAAAAAAAAAATTATGTGAGCAAAGCGAGGGGGATTTTTCTTTTGCTTTCCTTGCCGAAAACGGTAAGGAACGCATTTCTTCGAAAGGCTTCTGAATAAACATCAAAACTTCTTTAAAATTTCCTGACTCTTCCTTTCCAAGCTTTCGAGACAAGTCTACAGGCTGTCTCTTTGGAAATTTTCGATAAACGTCTGTTGCACAAAACAGCGAAAACATTACTTTAGCAAAACGCATTCTCGACATTCTATGATGAATTTCAATTTTAAAAAAATCTAAACAGAATGCGAACCAGCGCATGATCTCGTCTTCCACATCTTGGCCAACAGAATTAAGATTGCGATCAAATGCGAGGAGTCCGCCGCAAGACGGAATATGTTCATTGTTGTTGGATCTATACGCTTACCCACTCACCTCACTGAAAACGACTCTTTATTATTCACTGACTGCACGCGGACTAACATGGGAATATTTCTGGCTCTACTGCCGATGAATTGGGCGCATAGACTCTTCGACGAAATTGAACATGAACGCAGAAGTTAAAAGCGTCATGCTCGGAGGTTACCGTTCACATTACATCACTTATTACATTGCTCCACGCCTCGCAAAAAACAGGTCCTTACCATCCTCCTAAACAAACGGCACGAAATGTAGGTAATAGTGCTCTTTTCTTCTCACCAGTAATAGGACTGTAGGCAATAATGGCGCCGGATCTTTTCTAAATTCTAAAGAGCTATGGTGTTAAATGTATCCTGAAAAGAGGTCAGCTTTGCATTCGAAAGGCACTGAAATCTTTGCAAAATTTTCATTTGCAATGTTTTGTCTACCCTCTCTGTGAGCAATAAACAAACGTACTTTGCCAGGCGCAAAGTTGCATAAGCCCAATGTTCTTCACCCGTGAGTCGGAGCGGCCGCGAATATCAAGGCAGTATGGGACAAAGACGCCGAAAAACAAACAACTATGGAAAACCGTTCTCAAAGCTTCAATTCGACATTACCAGCCTAGAACGACAGGACAACATCGGGCGCAAAACTCGCCGCTAAAAGTGTTTAGAAGCGTATTTCACAACCAGGCTGGATTTAACTCACAAGCACGCAGCAGACGTAGTACCTCATTACGAAGTCCAGACTTAACTTGCGCAACTGGGTTCAAAAAACCCGCAGTCACTTCCCTCCAATCTGGCGCACATGCAGCAATTCATGCGCTACAACAACTGAAGGATGCTTCTTTTGAGAACGTCCTGTCGATCAGCTGATCGCGTGTGGTGAACTGCGGACACTGTACGATAATGCAAATAGGTTATTCCATGGACGGATCAATGCGACCCTCGTCTCTCAAAAAACCTTTCCCAACCTGTCCTTGTACTCCAGCAGCGACCTGGTTTTGTTCAGTGACGCCACAACAGAGTAAATGATCACAGCTTCTCGCGATATGATCTAACTACCATAGCAGTCTTACAAACCATGTGTCAAGCTGACATTAAAATGCAAATATTTCAGCATGCAGTGCTGAAAAGGAAGGAAATAATTCAGTTTCGCAACAAACTTATCCCAGAGAACCCACTTATTTTCCATGCCAACCGCGTATTTAGCGCTAAAAAATCAGCACATGTATAATCAAGAAACAAAGCCAATGAGACACAACATACAATCATAAATTTAAAATACGCGAGGAAAAAAAACTACTCTGCAGGTATCCCAACTTCGTAAAAACCAGCCGTAATAAGTAATGGTGACAACATAACGGCTCGTTGAATCGTGGGCACTTGAAGTGCTGTACTGAACGCACTATGATCTGATGTCTCAGAATTCCCGTGTTTTGCGCACCGACTCTAGTTCCACTTTCGACACCTCAAAAGCCTGAGTTAAGGGTCACCGGAATTTCGATTTATTCCAAATGCGGCTCCAAATCCTACAATCCCGGCATTTTTTAGAGGTTTGGTTCCATTTTTTGAAAGAACCTCTTTCGACACAGCGATGCTATTAGCTACCTTCGTCGCCAGGTTTGCAAGAGATAAATGGGAGAACATATGAATGTTCCAAAACTGAACACTAACACACACAGACTGATTCAGTTTCCAGCTGGGTCAAGGTTGGCGCCCGAGCTCATGGTGTTCAGAAAGAAAAATGGATACGATCAGGAAATGCAGTATTTTCGAAAAAAAAAAGCATCGTTCGACTAAAACCACTTAATAACGGAAATCGGACAATGCATTATGACAACTGCATGCCAAAATGACATGGCTGGACAATTTACCTGCTTTTACAGCTCGTTATCAACAGATGCGCAACGCAAACGCGCTCGTTAAACTTTTCGACAACAGCGACCCTTTCTAAACGCTTTTAAATAAAAAGAACGCCAAAACTGGAAGGACGTCAGATTCGAATGGCACTCACAGCTGTCCTCGTACCCGTCATATGACGCATATCCCCGCATAAGACCTTCACTTGTCCATTTCCTTTGCAGGTAGAAATTACGAAGCCTTTATGAGTCATAAATTATAAAAGTGCCGATAAACAACGATCTGTGCAGAACGGAAAAGAACGGAACGGAACGAAGCACAACACGACAGAACTGCCGACATATCGCCAACATGACATGCACAAAACACATAAACGCATAACGTTTCCTGCAATAAATATTTCGTCTCAGTGCGCCTGCCTCACTATCCACGTCACTGAAGGGCGGCGAGATTGGAATGGTCCGCGCAATTGGCGTGCATTTATGCACACGAAAAGTGGGCAACAGCAATGGCACACGGTCGTTATGTGCAGCTCTAATCATGCGTACGCTAAACGTTACGCGCATTGTTGTTACTTTAATAACAGCTGGTCGTTGCTATTGTATTGGAAGCTGGGTGTGCGAAATGTGTTTGTGAGGGAGAGAGAGAGAGAGAGAGGGAGAGTCAGAAAATATCCCATTTCAATCATTTTCACACCTGCTTCTATTATTTCTGCGGTCTATTGCTGTTGTGCCCGAACAAGTATCCATCCACAAAAGTATGAACAAAAAGCTCAAATGTTGTAAGGAAGGAGAGAAGCACCAGCGTGCAGTTAAAGTTTTGCGTACACCTCTCTTAAAGTAGTTCAAAGAAGCTGTGGCTAACTTTAAATTGCAGTTCCCACGAAAATTCAGATACACTTCGTTAAGATATTTCATTAGCTCAGACTGCAGCGGAAAACAGTTGGTGGGAAAGCGTGCCGGGGAGATGGCGCGATATGCGGTTTGTCCGAATTCACAGACTGAACCAGCCGAATTCGTAAACTGCTCGCAAATGAAGGAAAGACCAACTTGGCCGTTCGTTCAGATCGCCGAGTAAATATTCATTTTCTGCAACCTTCACGATCCAATATGCAAAACGACCAATCATGAGATGCACACGGATTTTTCACGCTTTTAAAGGAGGTGCAACATCTCCCGGCGTCAATGAACTGGTCTGAAATTGAATATGAGGATAACCTAGCATGCAGATTTGACACCAAACTTTATAATTATAACTTCAGTGATTTCCGAACTGAAACTGAACGGTGCATAGAGACACAGGTGCGCATGCTTAAAGACACGTTGCCTTAGTGCTCATTGTAAAATTCCATAACCCGCTTTGCAAAATGAAGTGGTTGCTTTAGTTGCTTGAGACCAGAGATATGGTCACTGCTGTTGTTGTGAGTCGCTACGGCTGACAGACGATAGGATCATCTGTTACAAATATGACCGGCAAATTTACGGGTTTTTATGCAAAAGAGTTTCGAGTGCTGCCTATCAGTTTGACCTGGTGGAGCCAGCTGACGTAGTTTAGGTGAAGGCAAATTCCTTAGGGGCAGGAAGTATAGGTATAATACATATGTTAATCAAACCATAATAACTAGAAAAGTGTAAAGCACATCTGCTGCAGCAAGCGGCTACCTGTTATGTACCGTAAATGTTGCGTAAAGATAGCGGTTAATTGACCTTTCGCCCCTTATATCCTGTCACCATTATGTGGCGATGTGGTGGCCAGGAATAGATGTTGAAAATTCAGACGTGATTAAGCAAAAGCAACGTTTGTTTAACCCTATGTACGGATGAATGCATTACTGTACTGACAATACATGCATAAACAATGATAGTATGCGGGGAGTGCATGCTTTATGGTTGCAGATGGGATGGTTGCAGATGCGAATGTGAACATTAGAAGAATGGTGAAAGCGATGGACAGCATGGAAGTGTGTCGTGAATTGACACAAGAGTGGCAAATGAAGTAAACTGAATGATGCACACTTTGTGATCAGATCGGGTTTCATAAACTGCCGTCGTCTTTAGGAATTCCACCTAGTTTTTGATGAGCGCTCGATTATTTGTACCGTAGCCATTTGGTGCTCGACTAATTTCCTATGCAAATCACGACACTGTATATGTTACAAGAGGGTACATGCTTTGGCTCATCTGTGACAGTCATACGCAGACTATTCAAAGGTATGAGTGTTTGCAGTAGGCACACCTCATTCGGGAACTGAGCGCAAAAATGCAAATCAATTTGTGGGTTTTCCACAGGGCTGGTATTGCGGAATGAAATTCAATTCTACGGTGACTAGATCGAGTTCGTAACACTGGAAAGTACTGTTTATTACTTTTCACTGGCATCACTATGAATGCGTGAATGGAGATATGCTTTTTATGCGCTCTGCGGACAACCGAAGGCCTTTGATGGGACCGACATGTCTGTGCGCATGTATCTGTGTACGTCGATTGTTTCCAGTCGGGAATTAGACAGGACCCCTTCCTTTGGCAAAAAAGGAAGGGGTCCTGTCTAATTCTGTCTTTCTTGCGTTACGCTGAAGTTTGCACCTCTGAATTTTGTATTTTGGCATCTTTCCGAGGGGTTATTGGATGAGGAAGGAGATTAGAAAATACAAGGTGGAGTGGTGTGTTAGAGTGAGTTAGGTGAACAGTAAAAGTCTCCTCCCTATTGCGATCATGTTTCACAATCACAGTCTAGAGCGTTGCGTGGCTCTCAAACAGCACTTGGGGACATTTCACAAATTTCTGAAGGACTTATGGCGAGAGGAAAATAATTTGGCGAGCAAGACGGTTTAGAGAAATAGCTGATCTTACGTGCAATTACTGGTACCGATGTTTGGCATGATATAGTGCAAAACGTTGCACACCACATTATTTTGTATGAAACAAAACCCAATGTGTATATTTGTGGATAATTAATGAGAAATTTCAGGGGAAGGTGAAAAGTCTTAAAAAGAAGAGCATTGACAATGATAGCATCTCTGCTTATTCTCGGCAATAAATCCTTAAAGATGCGTATCGTGAGAAATAGTTTGAACCTCAATCACGCGAAAATGATGATGCCCTAGTAAGCTTTTCATACTGATTTTGGAGATCGTATAAAATAGTGTAGATTGTCCGTAATTGCGAAAAACATATATCTTGCCAGCCGTATGTCATTCTTCCCAACCTGTTGGACATTCGCATCAGATTTTTTCGAAACGCCTAAGCGAGGATAACCAGAGTAGAGATTACCTTTGCCTACAACATATCCATGAAATAGTCAAAACCACCTCCACAAATGCTTGTGAAGCAAATCGGTAATACCGCTTTCATTGATGCTAATAAACAGTTAACGTTTTTATTCGATTTTTTTCTGTTATTCGCGTCCTAGATTTCAACCAATTAATCTACAGGTTCTAAAATAGCAAAAGTGGGCAGCACTTAATGTGCGGTAGTGTTATGCACATCCCCTTCTCCTGTTATTTCTGATTGTTGCACCTTTTCTCACCTTTGCGCTTTGAATTGCGATAAATTTTCTTTTTTTAGGCGACCATGACTGGACCATTTTAATAAGGATGCGTAAAAATAGTTTTTTATCGTCGTAACGTCTTCAAATCTAAATCAATATACCGTGCTCATATAGTGTGTTTTTGGATGCTTGTTCGCATATTCTGGATGATTTTCAAATGAACAATAAGAAGCGCAGCTTTTTATTAACCTCAATTTTAACTTTCATTAGAGCATACACATACAGCCTATTATGCGTAAGGGCGATTCAACATAAAAGTAATAGGTTGCAAATGTCGCATGTGACCGATTATTCGTTGGCTAGTTGCAATCTCTGCAATGTGGAGAGGATGTCGTGCATGTGGTCAACACGCCCTGACCGTCCGAAGCGAACTGAAACGTTTTCACGCTATCATTAATTAGCCAAAATGTAGCAATTGAGCAGCTCCTATTACCGATTTACTTAGGCAACGTAAGATTCAATATTTGGTACATTGGAATGCTGTGCTTCCAGACACTTGTTATTTCACACTGGAAAACTTAATGGGAGACAAAGACATGTTTAAATGTCTGGGGTTCTACTCCGACCCGGAACCGACCATGCATTCCATTCCTGCGTTGGCAAAATAATGTTCTTCATGAGATCAATGACTTTTCTGAGGTACTGACAAGCCGGAAGTAGTAAGCCTATGACACTCGGCCTTCGAAGGATCCGAAAATCCAAGTGGTGCTAATCGGAATGGCTTCAAGGAGAGTTTTTTCGTCACAGCAGTTATAGTAGCGAATGAAGGTGACATCATACTTTGATTAAAATCACTCAGTGATTAAAAGAATCGTTTTATGGTGGTGTACATTAGACGGAAGTACAGATCCCAACGCATCCAAAACTGCTACCGCTTTGATCACACTGCAACAATTCACTACATTCTTGTTTGGACAAGCACACCTCATTGATCAGGGTTGCCTCATATATTCCTTTTGTATGGACATCTGCTAAGATAA
Organism: Toxocara canis; assembly: GCA_000803305.1. Classification (NCBI taxonomy): domain Eukaryota; kingdom Metazoa; phylum Nematoda; class Chromadorea; order Rhabditida; family Toxocaridae; genus Toxocara; species Toxocara canis. The sequence goes on along the minus strand of JPKZ01002568.1, from coordinate 613,275 downwards.
TGACTTCAAGAATAAACGGCATCATAGACAATAAGCGGATATTTCAGAAGATGAATGAAGCTTTTCATAAATTAGAATAATACTAATTGCCTTCAATCTCTTAGGAACTTTTTTTTTGCTTTATAAAAACCATTTAAAAAGTAGAGTTTACCGAATGGCTGTGGTGCTCCATTGCGCTTCTCATCCCATGTTGAATATTCGTTGTCGTCCGCTCGCTTGCCAAACCTTATCATTGGCAATTCTTTTTTAGGTAATTTATTTATTAAGTGAAAACAAGCTCTATCACTGATCGATAAGACAGTGAGAATTGTTTTTATAGTTGGCGAGTAAAAACTGTGATCGTAAGCGGAATCGAACCCGAAACATTCCACTCATATAAGTGTACATCATGCCAAACAATAAGAATGCCTCAACGTTTTCGAAAAGCAACTTCCAAGACACCTTGCATTTCTTGCAATATGCCATAGCCATGCACTGTTGACGGAAAGAAGTTATTTTTCTGGCACAAAATGTTATGCTTGTGATGACCTAAACAGTTTTGGGAATGCCTAGCCTTTGAAGTATTGCTGCGCATTCGAATACTGAACCCATCAAGAAAATTTTTAAGTACAACAAAAGTTTAGCAACAACTAAGCGATGTGCTATGCATGTGTGTTCGAAACTAACTCGGGATGTGGCCCCAAAACAAACTTTCGAACGTCGAGAACCCAGCTGCTCGATTGAGGCGAAGCGTCGCCGAAAAACTACCAAATTGCTCGGGTGTTATTTTAGAATGCTGCAACTTGTGACGATGTAGATGAGCTACGCAATATATGGTGTGCCTTAAATGAACTGCACTCCGCCTCCTCTCATGGGTAAAATTGTTTTCCTTTGCTCATTAAACCACGCTCATCGGTGCCCAAAGCAAGCTCATAGCTTAAAATACTTGAAGCACAACATTCTATCTTCAATTCGAAGAGTTTCATAACGAAATATTTTAAATTGCAAAAGAGCATTAGTGTGGACAAACAAGTCTCTAATGGCGTTGCGATGTAAACGTTTTGCGAACAATTCGTTTGTTTCGTTTCAAAAACCATAACTCACCCTGCAATGAGTATAGGTGAGCAGCACTCTTGTCTGGTAGAAATTATTTAGTGTTGCAGTTTGCTATTGTTAACGCAGTAGCTATCACATGTTCTCGTGCATGAAGTAACAGTCGCTTAAAATAGAGCATTGAGTGAACTTTTGGAAACGGGTATTTTACTGACCACACTCATTGGTCACTGATTTAGATACCTTAAATTTTTTGCAACGAATGATGACGAACTGATACTTCAAAATGCTTGAAGTTTATTGGCTTATGACTTTCACATTCATTATTTCGATAGGAGTAAGTATATATAATATTTGGGCTGCTTCTAACCTTACAAGGGCGTTCCGCATTCCAGATCTACCGAATCGCACCAACGCGTTTCGCATCGCCCGTTTATCTGCCCTAAATTTGGACGGTAAAGCATCAAAAAACAATTCATACAGCTTTGCTCATTGTTTGCCTACTTCCATTTATCATATCAGCAACCATACATTCTCATAACGTCACAGAAATAATTATTGCTTGGCGACGCATCTGAGTAAATCAGTAGTTTTACGACAGATTCTTTCCTATATGGACACTTGTCTTGCAAAAAATAACTGACACTAACTGTCACTTTTACTCCACGTATCAAATGAAGCCATCTCGAAGCACGAAAGCCAGTAAGGAATCTCCCATGTTCTGCTATAACGTTTTATTTCTAAAAAGCGTTTTCTTAATAGTCGAGCTTGTACGAACAAATGTTTTTGAATTTCATGTGAAAAACACCAATATCTATGAATCGAAATCGGCAATCTTAGCTTGGTAGCTCTTTTTTTCTCGTTCACAGCTTACTAAAAATTAAGCAAATCGGGTCGGATTTTTGTTGACAGCAAAATATGCAGTACTCCAGCGCTGATACTATCAATTACTAATTATTGTGACCACCATTCTGTACACATATTTACTGTCCTGAACAGCGTGAAAATACACTTTTAGGCGAAAACTTCGATTGAATTCACACTTATTTTATTGACTACCATTTCAATCGCTTCCGTTTCAGCAACAAGTCCCGAAAAAAAAAGAACTCACACTTGTTCATCATCCTCTGCATTAGCGAATACTGCAAGTGCGACGCATACGAAGAGGCCAACGACTGTGCTGCGCAGCATTTCAACGAAAAGCACCTGCTGTAAAGCGACGTGCTAATTGGTGAGCAAACCATTTCTGAGTGTTGAACGCTAGCGCAGTACGATTCGAAGGGGCGGGATGGGATGCGGCATTGCGTATCGGCACCATCCCTCGTTATTCGTCATTAAATGGATCCTCGATAATTGTCTAATAGTCTTTAAATCGAACGCAAGCCCACAATTTGCTTTCGGTTATGTCATTTGCTAAAAGAGCGAATAAGGAAGTGGACGGCCGCACAACCTTACAATACGTTTTTGAGAAAGTTAGGAGAAGACAACTTCTCGACAACCAGCTAGCTCGCTTTCATGCCCTACGGGCAGCCCATTCATAACTGCCTACAAAACAGGTAAAGAGAAATCCTTATTATGCATACTCAGATTTCTAAAATTTTGCTAAATTACATCGCGGAAAAAATTTCCAAATTTTCCTGAAACTTTCGATACGCTTATAGCACAAAATAATCATATGGCGATTATGAGAATGTGAAGAATTAAACCAATGAATACACCTTTCGCCCATTTAGGATGCAAACTTTTTGAAAACATGAAAAGAGGACCACTGAAAGCTTCGAAAAACTGCTAAAGTATTATCATCTCGATTACTATTTTGTGATACGTCGACTTAAGTGCAAATTCGATGTACTAGCAGTGTAAATGACCATAACGGTACGCTCGCTGCTAGAAATGACGTTTCAGAATGAAACGAGCTGAAGGCAAATAGCTCAAATACAGCTTAAACAGGCATGCGGCTGTGGAGACAGCTCAATTACTTTTCAACTAGCAATATCCTTAGATAGTCTCCACCTCGAGTAGCTAATCAAGATTGTTGCCGTGCAAAAAAGTAACAAATAACGGCCGAAGAAATTCTAAGCAAGACTGCGTTCGATTTTCTTGCTGAAACATTGAAACAAAAACTTGAGAAAACTGAGTGAAACAAATGTGAAATAATTTTTCTTGAAGCAATGAGGATCAGAACACAACAAAACGACTCACAACTCGATTCTCAAGAGTAAATTCATACTCACCATTTATTAATTTTGAATTTAGATATCCTATTTGCTATTTCTCACACCTGCTATAAAATGCAGTGAGATCGTCTCTAAGTTCCAAACTAAGACTTTTTTCTTTACACAAAACATTATGTCATCGCTACAGAGTAATGAAAGAGGAACAGCGGCCAAATTGTCAAAATAAATTTCTGGTTTATTTTTTGAAAGTATGACATTTACGAATTAACAGCGTCATTTAAAACTATACCAATTCCTTATACGGGCACCGATCGCTCCACACTCGACGTTGCATTGCATAATGTGTGATGAGTTGGAAATTTGCTTGGCTTTTATACTTATTGAAAATGATATCACCGTTATACAAACACAATCTCACGGGCTATTTTTCATGCATATGCATATTGGAACCTATTAATCAAAGCGTATGGCCTCGGGCAAGTTTGTTTGGTTTAGCAGTGATTACTGCCCTAAGGACAATCACATGCTCGCTTTATTAGTTATCCAAAGTGATCCTCTTAGGTAAACAGAAAATTTTACTAAAACTTTCCTTTCGTCTCTTATCGATATCAGAAAACTTTTATTACGTAGTCAAATTCCGACTCGTTTCGAAAGTTGATGTCTTAATTTTTTTAAAGATCTGAACTAAAGTATACAGGAGGTATGAAAAAAAAGACGAAATTTCCAAACCTGATCGACCGGTTCATCAAAAGAATCATTAATAGTCTTGCTTCGATTTCTTTTTGAACATTCAGAAAGTCGATTGAGGTTAGAAAGCCAACAAAACGAACAACTGATCTCGAAAATGCTAAAGTAATTAATTTCCCCACAAGTTACAAACCAAGCATTTAAAATATTGAAATGTTAATATATACATAGTCACTCAAGCAGCGACTCAACCACTACATCTAGCGGCGGCATTCTATACATATATTAATGCGCAGAGCACACATTCAAGATACGGTGGCAACGGCTGAAAATTGCTTTTTTTTTTTTCGCATATCACCTCTCTAAGCATTTGACCAACTTGTAGCGCTTCCGAACACAGAACTCAACAATGCTATCGCCTCGAACAATTCTCATCGGCATTTTAATATATAAACACTTAAATATGGGTATTGTATTCCTTGAAGATTTATTTTACATCGCTTGGCGAGATTGTCACAACGTAAAGTGTATGGGCATCGAGATTGTTCCTGTGAGTACATGGAGGAGTTGAATTGTAGGAACAAATGCTAAAATAACAGAAAAAATACAGGATCGTCGGGTAAAATCAGGGGCCATAACAGATTGAAAACATAAGAAACGTAAGACACACTATGTTAGCATAAATATACGTCGCACGTTCAAGCTTGGGTTTTGAAACAGTTCCAGATTTTATGATAAAACGCGAGTACACTCGTGAGCTATAACTACGAATTAAACAGCAACGCGAGACGATATCATTGAACCCGTACGTCTACGATATCCAGCACGTAAAAATTAAATAGTAATATTTAAGACTATCTGAAATGGGTAAAGGTAATGAATTGTCCAGTTGAAAGCAAAGTGACAAATGCTACGTTTAGTGACGTCTAAATGGGGGAAAAAAGAAGAGATTATCAATAAATAAAATGCACAATCACAAAGGGTTACCGCAAAAGGTACTTACAATTATCACTTAGCAAACAACACTTATGAGCAGTGTTCCTCGTTGCCAAACTCTCAATCATTCACCTAATATTAGAATTTCCTTATAACCAATTTACGTATCGAGTGAAAAATTTTTAGATTATCGCTACAAAGCTCGTCAACACATGCTAGCTCCTAAGTCAGTATAGCAACCAAAAAAGATCTCTGAATAGAAAGCATTCGTTTTTGTAAACTGTTAGCAGATTGCCAATTTGTCAAACTGCTAAACGTTAAATGTCACATTGTTAGAATCATGCATGATATGGTTTAACACTGGGGGCATTTTTAAACCACACCGTGTTTTACTTATGGACCAAAAATCTCCTAAAACTTCGCCGTTTACTTTATTGTGCTTCAGTCTTCAGTTTTCATGAAATCAGTACGTCCGTTTCATAATAGAAACTTATTAAACTTTACCGTACTCTACAAAAATTTACAGAGCTGAATTTTGCCCATCAATTTTACTGTGGTATGCACCGCGATGTTATTCCGGACGGGACAATATTCTACGATAAGAACTTGGCAAGAAATTTGCGATCGCCATTGATATTAGCTGGAGGGAAATTTTAGAGGCTAAAAGAAAATTATCCAGCCAAGTCGGTAAAGCCTGTCCGCATCGGATGCCTCGCATGCTTACTGACAACTTTAGAGCGGCGTGTACCTTTCCATCTTTCAGCGCTCACCCTTCACAAAGAGATCGTTGGGCGGGCTCGACTCTAAACGTTGAGAACAGCCACAACATGCGCATGAAGGTGGACACAGGAAATTCTCATCAAGTCTGCAAAAGTTTGCAGGCCGACAGAGGTTAATACTGTCAAGTTCGAAAACACTACAAAAGAGCTCTGGATCCCTCCCTCTCTCTTAATCGTAGTAAATATCCAGCAGGTGTCTGGTGCTTCAACAGTTTTCGGTCTGTCGATCAAAATTGCGGCCACCCTGATTCACAGCCAGCAAGATAACCTAGACGACCTAATCTGATTCGTTTAGAACTGAGTTCATTCGCTCGAGACAAATCTTGATTTGATGAGTGAACAATTCCATTTTTGCGGTAAGCAGCTGCTGATGAAGGCTGCATCGTATACGAATCACTGACTCTTATCACTGTGCAGTTGATCAAACGATTTCTCAGGTTACAGAAAGAGTCCCGATCGACATTCAGATCTTCACACGATTTTTTCCACACGAAATTTTTTTAAAATACTCAGCAAAATGGGCCGAAATTCATTCGTAGCAAGCAAGTAACTCACACTCCGAAATTTGTCTGACAACCGAGGAAAGCCGGAAAAAGTTTGGCTTTCGTCGACGATTTCCGATTCCTTGATCCAAAAGAAGAGGGGAGAAAGTTCGAACCCCATAAGTTCCTCCCTCATCTTGCGTATATCTTTGAGAATATAACATTAACCTAAGATATAACATGAAACAACTGAACGGTCCATGAAAACACTTGATGACACAGGCATGTTCTGGCGGAAAAGGAACCGTTTCTTGCCATCTTTTCCTTAGCTTATTCCAACCCCTCCACTGCTCGCTCTCCCAACTAACCGACATGGCAAGTGCGGAATGGGTGGTGTGCATCCAACGAAATTCGCGCTGGAATAGAGCTGCAAGAACGAGTGCGCGCGAAAATTTCACAGTACGCCGAAGCGGGAGCTCACAGCTGCATGATCGCTCCCTTTCAAAAAACCTCCTGAAGTAAAATCGACGTATTTTGTCTTCTTAATCTACTGCGCGGAGTTCACCGATGTTGGCCATGCTTTTCGGCGCGAGCTCCCAAACCGAAAAAGATGTGCTTATCGGTTCTCCTGAATGTCTGCTCGGTGTTTGTAGACTATAGATGTTAAGGTTGCGAAGCTGCAACGTTAAGACGCTGAAGCGTCCAGCAAGGAACAGGACCAGTTAAAACTCCGAAATCACAAATACGATTAATAAATACCATTAACTACACGGGAAAGCACCTCATCATTCAGCTTGAAAAATTATCTGTGCAGAGTGAATTCTTAACGTACTGTGGCACTGTTGTCTCAAGTATATTTTTTATAACTGTCACACTATTGATCGTCACGATCGTTTTGCAAAAACATGAAGTGGCAAGGGTTGTCATGGACAACAAATTTTTTGACTCTCAGGGAAGACCCTGCTAGTGCTTCTGACGCTATCAGAGAAGTCGTTAATATATACGAGGGAAAAAGAGACCTACAACACTTCTCTGGAAGGTAGCATCCAGAAATGGATATGGCGTAGAGCAATACAGAGTACAGCAACTCTAGTGCAAAACACGTGCGCACAAAAATACTCTGATTCGCTCAGACAGCGAACCAAGAACGCTATGACCGGAAATCACATGGAAGGCTTTCGCGCAACGATAATATAAATAATTTCGGTTTGGACTTTATCATTCATCCAACGTAATGACCTACTTATTCTAAGGTGAAGTAGGTTAAGTCGTCACAGATCGGCAAACAAGGAAACCAAATTTTGCAGTTTGAAAAAAGCGTTCCGATTGGAATAGTCTAACGTAACATTTCTACCTTTTATCTCCAGAATCTTATAAACAGTGGAAGTGGAACTAATAAAGGCGGCAGTTTTTTTCGCAAAAGCGACAGGAAACTTTCAGCAAAAGTGATAAGAGCATATTTAAAAAGCATGGGCAGAGATGAGCAAGAGATGCAATGCAAGATCATGCAAAGATGTGGGCGAATTTTTTTTCTGCGGTCCGCTTGAAAAAAACAAGCCGCGCACCGTCGAGTGTGAGTGGAATCTGGTTTCTGTTTTTGAAAAGCGCTGGTAGATAGGCCCAATGTTAACGTCAAGAAAAAGCCATGTTTGTTCTACCGCAACATGAAATTATCTGCAAGAAGGTTGCGTTTTCGCTGGCATATTTGTAACCGTAATAAGGCCCTTAACATCTCCTTTTTTGAAGCGCATAACCTATAACAAGTTTACAGTGTTGCGATTAGACGAGCGTCGTTCGTTGCCGCTGAGCTGCTGAATAAAAGCTCTAAATATCTGCGGAAATCCGAGTTTGCAGCCACATACTACGGCGAAAATAGCTGGGTGCGAATGTTTGGCGTTGAACTCGATGAGACCGCAGAATGTGCTTTGCATAAAATTACCTTTTTACAGATTGACTAAACAAAGCAGCTAAATACAGATTCGACAATTTTTTCTCACGCCGGGATGCATTAACACTGTGCAAGCTATTCGATAACATTTGCTGTTTCCTTCAAAAGCTCTGTAGACAACAGCCGTTACGCAATTGTCATATGATTGTTTCGTTGCAGCGTTCTAATTTAATTTAAAATAAGGAAATGAATAAAATAGCATACTGATTCAAATTGTTTACGAGTTTTGGCAGACTCACTTTAGCCCCGAAACTTCAAAAAATTTCACGAAATACGATGCTGATCAAATGGCAGTAAAGAAGTCAACAATATGGAAGAAAACTAAACGGTTAAACGCTCAGAGTAGTCCAACAAGAGGTAACTATCTGCTCATAAAAATTTATTTGATCGTTTAGAGGTGCCCATGTCCCGACTTCCATTCACATTTCTGTCTATGGATCTGCCTGTTTTTGCTGATAAACATCTCTGCGTACGTTCTATTCCCGACAACGATTTGGCCTCATTCCAAATCTTTAGCATGCACCTCATCTAAACACACCTCGTCGACGTGTCATTCGCTCTCATCCGACTGCACTATGGGCTTTTGCCAATCGAAAACATGACGCTGGAACGATCTTTTTATGCTTATTACGTGCATCCTGCGCCCGCACTAGCTCATACTCGCTCTGCGCGTAACAACAGTATGTATATACGTAACGCGTATCTCATGCTTTTGACATGTTATGGTCGTTGACGGGCTCCCGTATCATTTCGAAGCACCTCGAGAGTTTTGCGAACGTGAATGTTGCGAACGAAAACAATTGTTTGCTGCTAGATTTCGAACTTGTATTTAGAAGCATGCAGTGGCATTCATTATTCGTATTGTACTTTTCGCGATTATTCTTCGTTGATTATTAATCGATGCACTTTGTCTAGGAAGGTGTACTATCCGCATACTGAGGTGACTGAGTGCTTACATCATTTCGCTATAAATCGCCTCTTTTTGTGACTACCGGTCAAGAACTTTAAATTTGTAATTTCAGCTGCAACTAATTTGCGCAGAAAAACAGATCAATTTGAACTTTGCTTGGCAATATTGAATTAGACAAGAGAGTGAGGAGCTAAGAGAGCAGAAACGAGAATCATCTCTATGAAGGCTACCTCTAACTTCTTTACTAAATTTGGAGCGGCTATCCCCACAAGACTGGTGCACAAGATGAATTTATGCTCAGATAACCACCATTCAAAAATATGGCTCTGCGAAGTGAATTTGCAAAAATGCACTGCACGCCAGAGGATAAGTTAAACAAAATATGGGCTAAAATTAATACGAAAAACGCGCGAAAAAATTAATTTGTAAAGCAGAATGTTAGAGTGCAGCTCTGCCGCGACGTTGTTCAGTAAAGGATCGCAACCAGTGGGGAACTTATGAGAAATGGTCGAACGAAATTAGGATTCTTTGCGCTTGAGCAGCACTTTTGACAGTCAACCAAAACCTAGGAAAGTTTTCAACACCCACATTAGCAGTCAGTGCTATTCATGACGAATGCCAGCTGTAATAAGGAGATTATGGTATTTAGTGATGAAGAGCGACGGGATAGGGCGGCAGTAGTTCAGTGATGTCGCCCCCGCTTCGCATGCGAGGAGACCTGGTTTCGATTTACTGCTGCTTCCCCAGCATACCGTTGAGAGCCAAGTTAGTGGGTGGTTAACGACGAGGGAAGACAGCCAAAATGATGGCTGTGCACGGCGTGCGATTGCCGCAGTAGCATCGACACATCGCACTTAAAGGCCCGAGCTGTTAGGATAAGAATAAGAACTACAACAGAAGTGGTGATTCCCATCTCACTCCTCTTTCAGGATAGAACCAAATCCAACTCGAATTGAAACGAAGGCCTGGGGTGTGGATTCGATCCCTTGAAAGGTCTGGAATTCGGATTTGATTCCTCCTAGTCATCTTTGTTTCCCACAGTCAGACTGGGAGTTGATTTCGTCCTCAACTAATCTCGGCTCTGACGGTCTTTGCCGTGAGATCAAAAACATATTTCTATGTTACCTCCTAATCGAGTATACTTTCTGGAAAAGTAGTCGACAGTTTCCATGACAGTTCACAAAAGAAATAAAACAGAAGCCGAAAAATACTGCCTTCCAGCAGTCAAAGAAATTTTTCGATGAACATTAATGTTTTAACATCGTTGACAGAATGCTTTCGAGTAGTGAACAACTAGAATTCTTCAGGAGTTCGAGAGTTTTCCGCATGACACATTTCTGGGCCATAAAGCAACAGTAAAGACTCATTCAAGGAGCGTCTTCGACTGATTCAAGTTACGAGGTATGTATAATATAGAGGGCGGAAATTTCGTAAAGTTTTTAGTAACATTTTGTTGGTCTTCGCCAGTCACTCAGTGAAAAGTGGACAGTCACATTCATTCAGCAGTAGATGTGAATTTTCATTATTGAGTGCCTCCACAACGCGGTGGAAAGTGGCATCGCTGACACGTTACGTACAACCACTGCTGTAAGGTCGAAGACGATTGTTTCATTTTTACCGAATACCTACCACAGTATTTGCCGATAGAAGCGTAGCCGTTGTGAAGTCTGTATTGTCTGCGGGCTAACATAAATAAATGAAGATTACCATCATAGCAAAATTTTAGCACTGTGTTAATTGGAGTGACGCCGGATTATTTTAATTCTGCCTACAGTTGTCGCCCGGTCCAATGCTGAACTGAAGCAGAATAGAACAGAAATCGACCGTTTGCAGGCGTCATGGCTAATCACGATACTGAGACAGAACTGTCAGCACACTCTTTAACAGGTAGACATTTAAGAGGCTTCATCATGATTTAGAAAAAGTTGTGGCAATTTGAGCCTTTAATGGAAGGCTTCATCTGCACATCCCACAGAAATGCCAACACTACAGTCAAATGAAGAAGTAGGGCGCGTGTCGCGTGTATCACACGCTGAGGCACGAAAATAACATGTATGAAAAAGGTGCGATACAGTCGAACGTGCCTTACACGCTTGCGTGTCTTACGTTATCAATTTGTTATGGCTTCCCATATGCACCAAGAGTAAATGCTAAGGTGTGAATATTTATGGGTAGGTATAGACATAATATAAGGGTCGAAGAAAGGATGTTATGCGTCCACAGTGTGCACTGATGAATTCTCAACATAGAACGGCAAAGAAGCAATCTTCTGCTATTTCAGTGCTATAATTCGTCATTTTATGTGCGATACATGATGAAATAATATTCGTATTATCAAAATTGTATGCTGTCATCAAATGCACCGCACAATGTTTGCGCTAAAAATTGGCCAACCTAAACAGATGTGCCAAAAAAATGCATTACACGAAATCTCGGTAATCTTCATGACTATTCGTCGCTTCACTATTTCGCGAAAAAGATGCGTTCTCCAATATCGTTACCTAACTTACAAATAAGTCTTCATATGTTTGAAAAAGAAAACTTTAAGTGAAATAGTTGATGTCGGTTGTGATTAGTGATGCAATTTGTTACAAGGAATTGTTTCAAAAGTTGTTGTTATGGTGATAAAGTAGTGGTGTTAAAATAATTGTACGGAAATTATAGCGAATTCAGTGTTACTGGCAATGCCCTGTCTATATTATGCTGCTGCCTTTGTTATCGCAGAAGTAGCTACTGCTATCGCACGTGGAGTACGCTAGACGACCACTGCCAACGGACTAGGGCGCAGTCGTCACTGCACCTTGGCAAAGAGTGTTATGAGTGCCAGTGTCCTTGTTCGTCTACGCTAAAAATGTTCGGTATACACTATTTAGGACCTTTTAATTGTTCACATGCAATCAGTGGCAGCGAAGTTTAAGAAAAAACGGAACCTTTCTGCGGATTCAGCAGTTGTTTGAAATATTGTGGTTAGAATTTCAGAAAGCACGTCTTTCTATGTTTTGGTCATTTGAATGGCTAGTCACATTTTAGATCACAAGTTTCGGTTACAATTTATCGCTGAGAATCCTTTTCTCAAAAAAATATCTTAAAAGCCTACAAGACTGTGAACTCTACGCTCAGTTTCACAGACCAAAAGTTTCCTTTATTTCTGCGGCACACTATCCTCGCCGTAATCGAGAGAAACATTTCAACGGAATCACTTCAAAAAACATGCCTTTTGAAAGGAAATTATGGATTACAGTCAATATTTTGACTTACATCCTGCACAAGCTAGCTTCGTAAAAAAGCAAGCTACAAAGAATCCCAGGGCGCTGGTGCGATTTTTTCGCAACCCTATGTTAAACGGGCTATATTCGATCAAGTGATCGTTCGGAAATCAAGTGAAGGTCAGTTAGCTACTCACAAACACATTTGCTCGACCCGCAATCGAAAAGTTATTCTTGACATTCAATGCGAAATTGTGGTGGTCGAGCGACTTGTTCACGAGATGAGATCTGCTACCGCTGTTGTTGCCCATTTTCTCGAACTTTTCGCGTTCGTTTTCCGGGAATTCTTCTCGTCCAGAAACTCGCATTCCGAGATGTTTTCAGAGAATATTGTGATTTGCGACGTTCTATATTTATGAGCCCAAGCTTCGGTCCTCCAAACTTGGAGACAATTATTCTCCTCATCTAATTCTCCCGGGACACATATTTTCACAGCCTCAAAACTTATCCGGCTGCGTGAGCCTTCACTAAATTTTATTTAAAAAACCTTCGCTACTACAGGATATGGTTTCGAACTTTCATAAACGAAGCTTTTCCGGTTCAATAGATGGGAACCTTGGAGCAACAGACAGAGAGGCAGGTACACACATATGCATACGCGCTGACAAGACGAACGTATGAGATCTCGCCGTGCCGAAGAAAAGTATAAAGAGCTGACAAGTTTCAACGAAGTATACTTCGTTCAAGTTAACAAGTCGCGTTCCAAACAACTTATAATAATAGGCAAAGACATGCGTTCTGTAAGAGCACCGAAACCATGAGAATTGCCAAAAAAAATCTTTCGAAGGATGCTGTTGCGTAGAAAGCCGCTATTTTGTGAAACTGGTCCCAGGCCATGATTTTCGGCACTATATTGTCGACTGAACTGTAAACCACTATTCTTATATCTCGGTAGTGAGCTGTTCTCTCTAACAGCATGTCCACCTAAAGATTTCGTCGTTTCCAGTTGAATCGTGTGACTTGAGAACTCGATGCTTTTTAGACAGCATTTTTATAGTAAGGTAGTTAGTTGATCGAGATAGTCGTCAGCTGGCACCGGGCCATGCATGCGCTCATCCCTGTCCCTCACTCGTCCCCTTCCCTCTCACCACTCCCCTCCTGTCCCCCGCTGCTGCTTTCAAATGAGAGAGTGATCGCTTAGATTATAAGCGGAGTATTTGTTGAAAATGAATCAGTCATCATGAAATGGGAACGGGCTCAATAGATTCACCTTGTAAAAATAATCTTAGATCGTTAAAGTTGCAGGTTGCTTTGACAGATGTCGAAAAAACGGGGACATCCAGTACAAATGAAGACGCTTGCTCTCCTCCTCTCCTTCTTTTTCTCCTTCTCGATTTCTCCCTCCCCCTTCTTTCTATCTCTCCCTCTCACAGGTTATAATCGTGCATTTAAAACAATTGTTCACAAATTTTTTCAAGCAAAATTTGAGCAAAATTGAAATCAGAAATCCACGCTGTACATCCACGAAAACTTCATTTCGACATTAGCGAGATGACTGATTCAGGGGTGTTTCTCATTGACTTCCAAATCCACGAGTTTTGTGCACGTCGCAAAAATCTGCAGACAGTCAAGCATTCCAGCGGATTCCTTAAGAAAGCCTATTCATGATACATAAATTCGAAAAAAAATGCAGCAAAGCAAAAACGGTCGAAATTACATCATGAATGGATTCGGAACATTTCAAAGAATGACTAAGGAAGGAGTCCTAGGTGAAAGTAGTTTGCGTTTTCTGAATCACCTCTAAAAACTGTTCTGAAAGCAGCATTCATTTCGGAGTTTAAAAAAAACTTTGGTTCTGTAAACTACAGACTAGACAAGTTTGGTTCTGACAGGATAGACTGGAAAAAGTTTGGTTCTGTCGACCATAGACTGGAAAAAGTTTGGTTCTGTCGACCATAGACTGGAAAAAGTTTGGTTCTGTCGACCATAGACTGGAAAAAAGTTTGGTTCTGTCGACCATAGACTGGAAAAAGTTTGGTTCTGTCGACCATAGACTGGAAAAAAGTTTGGTTCTGTCAACTATGAACTGGAAATAGTTTGCTTCTGTCAACGATAGACTGGAAAAGGAGTATGGTTCTTTCAACTATAGACTGGACAATGTTTGGTTCTGTCAACCATACTTTGGAAGAAGTTTGGTTCTGTCGACCATAGAATGGAGAAAAAGTTTGATCCTGTCAAGTGTAGACCGGAAAAAGTTTGGTTCTGTCAACCATAGCCTGGAAAAAAGTTTGGTTCTGTCAACCATAGACTTGAAATAAGGTTTGGTTGTGTCAAGTGTAAACCGGAAAAAGTTTGGCCCTGTCAACTATATACTGTAAGGTTAGGTTCTGTCAAGCATGCACTTGAAGAAAAGTTTGGTTCTGTTGAGTATAGCCTGGAAAGATTTGGTCGGGTCAACCATAGACTGGAAAAAGTTTGGCCCTGTCAACTATATACTGTAAGGTTTGGTTCTGTCAAGCATGCACTTGAAAAAAAGTCTGGTTCTGTTAACCATAGAATGGAAGAAAAGTTTAGTTCTGTTGAGTATAGCCTGGAAAGAGTTTGGTTCTGTCAACCATAGACTGGAAAAAAGTTTGGTTCTGTCAACCATAGACTGGAAAAAAGTTTGGTTCTGTCAACCATAGACTGGAAGAAAGTTTGGTTCTGTCAACCATAGACTGGAAAAAAGTTTGGTTCTGTCAACCATAGACTGGAAAAAAGTTTGGTTCTGTCAACCATAGACTGGAAAAAAGTTTGGTTCTGTCAACCATAGACTGGAAAAAAGTTTGGTTCTGTCAACCATAGACTGGAAAAAAGTTTGGTTCTGTCAACCATAGACTGGAAAAAAGTTTGGTTCTGTCAACCATAGACTGGAAAAAAGTTTGGTTCTGTCAACCATAGACTGGAAAAAAGTTTGGTTCTGTCAACCATAGACTGGAAGAAAGTTTGGTTCTGTCAACCATAGACTGGAAGAAAGTTTGGTTCTGTCAACCATAGGCTGGAAGAAGGTTTGGTTCTGTCTACCATAGACTGGAAAAAACTTTGGTTCTGTCAACCATAGACTGGAAGAAAGTTTGGTTCTGTCAACCATAGACTGGAAGAAAGTTTGGTTCTGTCAATTATAGACTGGCAAGGAGTGGAAAAAAGGTTTGGTTGTGTCAACCATAGACTGGAGAAAAAGTTTGGTTATGTCAACCAGTGTAACCGGTGCAATTTTCGAAACAAGGAAAGAATAAATTGATTTCTAACGGCTCCGCGTTTCCGAGGGGAATGCGTGTTAGCTTTTCCGTTTCGTCATGTGTCATGTTTTCGGATGTGTAGGCTATCCGTTCCTCTCAGTACCCTTTTCTGAGCTACTGTGCTACTTGACATCATGAAGATTGTTTTGACCGAAAGTTGTGTTACGGGCTATAAAAGGTGCATTTTCTATGCAGGTGAGAGTTGCTCTATGGCGTTAGACATCCCGGTTATGACGGGGTCTGGCTAGTTAGAAAAGTTGAACTACAACACTGCGTCATTTAGGCTCATTGTTGTGCGAAAAAGTCCGTTTCACCTGCACTTTTTTCGAGCAAGCAGAGTTAGCTCGTTGGGAAAATATCACACAAATGCAGCCTAGATAATTGTAGCTTTCAGTATTGTTGCTACTGTTATCTACGATGATGAAAACCATTTGTAATAACAGTATTCACCTGAACTTGCCCGTTCGATACCCCTACTTTTCCGTCCGATACCTACTTCCCAGTACGTGACTTGGCAACGTCGTATTTCGCTTTTCTTGTGCAAACCAATAATTGCATTTGCTGAAAAAGGTCTATAATTGACATAACGAGTACAGCAAGAAAAATTTATCAACAAATATCATTATAGAAAGTAAACGGAAATGAACATTAATTAGCGGATGCTTAAAGCCCATAATTACGATGTCCACAACAAAAGTGGAACTACAATTCAGATGTAAGCAGAAAGCGATTATGGCGTTCTGAGAATCACTGACAGTAGCAGCTATCATTGCCATGGGCAGTCGCCCTTCAATCAACTGCGGAAAAGTTCTATTGGAAGAATAATTCCTATATACTCGATGCGATTTATCATACGCGTAAATCGAAAAGCCAACACGGCATTAAAGTACCCTTTCCTCCTAATCGGAGGTCTCCGAAATCAGTCATCAGGTCTTCAACCTATGGAAAGCTCAAACTGCGAAGTGTTGTGGAGATTACGGTAGGTCATTAGGCCGAATCAATGTAGAAAGCACTGACCGGACAGGGAACTTCGAATTGAAATTTAGGGCCAGCTCAGAAATTGTGCTTTTTTTCAGACAAAAGTTACATACATAAGCACCGCAGTCGTAGAACTTGTGGCATTTTTTGCTGGCCCCCAAGCTTTATGCGTCATTGTCACAACTTTGAAAGCAGTGATGCTGTATAGACATTGGAATCTCCTTTTCACTTTTTCTCATTTGAAAAACTATTAAGGCAACCTCAGGCACCACGTGAACAAACAAGCCACCTGACTATCCGGTCCACTTCATGCTTGCCAACTCCTTCACGATAATTTTAAAAACAATTCTTTTGCGTACTCATTTAAAACTTGGCTGAATCTCAGAGTCCATAACTGTTTGAGAGCTTTTATAACTGGTAAGTTGAACTTCCTATTCCGTTAGCCTACTCATGCGGTGTTTCAGATGGTTGCTTATATCACACATGAAAAGCACTGCTGTAGCGAATTCAGGCTAAGGATGTAGTCACAAAATTGCTGAGCTGAAAGCATTCAAAAAATCGCACTCGATGGGCCAACGAACCAGTCTAGTAGTCTTTCTCAAAACATGCAGCATTGAACATAAAAAATTCTTCGGATGGAATACACTGAACGCGGAGTGATAGGTGTAATTATCAGAGTACCCAGAAGGCAAGGGAGGGCTTTTCGGGCAGCGATAAAACATAACTTCGCAGGTCTGCAGTAGTCCGCCAAAAATTTACTTACTGGAAAAATGCATAAATGTTTTCACCATCACCAGTATTGTCTTGGCTCATAATTGTACTGTTTTTCTATCCATCGTTTAGAGTATTCGAGTCGACGCCCTTCCTTCTTTTACGCAAATGTCACAAATACGCTGATTAACGTATATCACTCAAAAAAACGTCCTCTCTCCAAATGTTTGATCACTGTTGAGGACACATATAAGGGCAAACCGCAAAACAACAATAATAAAAGAAGCTAGCATTTTGCTGAGCGGATGCTGCTGTAGCTGTTACAATATATACATAGTATATATATATATATATACATGTATATATGCTGAGCACACAACTGCGACAATTCAGGTCATAAGCTTTCCAATAACATCATTAACAATACCTTTCACAGGGATTTTTGGCAAGAACCTAGCTTATGAAAGCAAAGGAACTCGACGATGGAAGTCGCCTTCAGGTGTGGAAATATATTTTGGAAGGTATCCAGTGAAAGAATGAGCTTCCTTGACAGCATGCTTTTTCAGTATTTTCCTATGTAGACAAAAATTCTGCAACTAAGTGCATAAGTCTTCTTAACCGAAAGGTTCATTTGAAGTTTCGACCTGAAACATCGGAGCTTTGGAAGTAGGACGGAGAAAAAATGCCGTTCGAAAAGGGAATGAAAGTGTGAGTGGGAGATTCCGCTTTCGAGTCGATTTCTGTGAACACCGTCGTGGAATTCTTAATGCCGATTTCGGTGTACTTCGCCCTACCTCCAACCCAAATCTCTAACCCTAGAAAATATATCGCGTTTAAGGTTCGGAAAAGTCTCTTTAGTTTACAGCCCAGTTATTTCTGATAGCGGAGCTTTGAGTCGGCTGGGATTTTTGAGGTAAAGGTGTTGCCACTAGATTCAAGAGTATTTCTTATTTCGATTTTTTCCCCTATTGCAAATCAAGAGGAGTCTTCAACGACAAAACTCAAACTTCCGTCGATCGATGTTGATGAAACTTTAAAAAATCTTATGGTTTCTGAACCTATATAGGTATTATCGGCGAAGAGTCTGCGAACACAAGTTTAAGCATTCCACCAATAAGCACTTGCAGACTCAGAAATACGTCGTGCCCATGAAGACATGCTAAAACGGCGTTTTCGTTGGCTCAAATCGAAGGCACGATGTCGTAAGGAAAACAGTGAACAAGAATGAATGAAAAAAGGCAAACAACCAAACAGCACAGATGAAAGCACAAGTGCAGCACCACGTAACAGATCAACCAATCCGTATTACCCGTAAAAAATACCGTATTTCCGCGAATCTACGATGGCGTGTCAATAGACAAAACCAGCTGCCAGTGATGCAATGATTCAGCTCATGCAAACAACCCTTTTACGAGATTCACAAACAACCACTTAGTATAACATTGGATTAAATGAGTCATCCTGAAGCAGTTGCATCTTTGAAGTAAAGTATATTTGGATTTTACAATTAACTCTGTTCGAGGAACTACGGTACCTTATGATTAAAAAATTACTTTTTCATATACGACTATCCAAATCGAGGTCGTATAAAAGAGTCCATTTTGGCAAGAACATGATCCAGTCGGAAAACGCCTCCAAGATCGCTGCTTGGTAAGCTGAAAATACTGACTGCACTATAGTTTGGAGCAGCTTCTGCCGCAACAATGAAAGAATGTTATAATGTGTGTAAAATATGCATAAAATGCACTATATCAGAGCCACTTTATTAAAGATATGTGTAAGGTTACACGTACACTTTTGTACTGTTTGAAAGTTTTGCAATAGTCTTATCCCCCCAAGTGATCGCCACTGGGAACTCCGACGGAGATAATCCGTCGGAGCCTTTTCGGCCTGATTGCTATCTAAAAGGCTCACCCCTGTGGCCGAAAGTCACCCGTTGCAGAACGACAGTGCGGCGTGTGTGAAAAAACATTGTGTTTGAATACGTGTATATCCTTCGTCAAGCATTCGAAAACATATAGTATAACAAATTCATAGGGCGTGCCTTGCCCTACCAATAATGATGTCAAATTTTCTCTCGTTTACTCAGGAAATATGCCTTTGTCTCGTTCTTTTCCCAAACAATCGACCGCTCATACGAATTTTCGACAAAAAATTTTGGTTCCATTCAATGATCGAAGAAAGATTTGAATAATCGATAAGATGGTTAACGGAGTAATCTGAAATCACAATAGGGCTCTCTCTAGCGAATTCCAAGTTGGTCCTATAAAATTCAATTTGTTAAAAACGGAACTCTTCGGTCTCAGACGCATATAGCGCGACTTCATTGTCATGACAGATGAGAACCCGTGTCGAGTTGTCATGATTAGTAATATGAACGATTTTTAAAGCTCATAGACCGATATACCATGCAGGGAACATAACGACAATACATTGACCTTCATTCGCTTTCCTGACTGTCGACTATAGCGAAAAGATCTTGACTAACTTTCCATGGCCGTATCAGTGAATGCGCGTGGTGACTAAAGCGTTCATAGTGACCTAAATGAATTAGTTATGTTGTGCAATTCAGTGTTAAATTATAAATTTATGCGCACTGCGCATATAAAAATTGGCAGTCACCTATTGTGCACTTTAGAGCACATAGGACATATACGTTTGAGTGTAATGCTTAGAACCTCATGGACG
This sequence comes from Toxocara canis, assembly GCA_000803305.1. NCBI lineage: Eukaryota > Metazoa > Nematoda > Chromadorea > Rhabditida > Toxocaridae > Toxocara > Toxocara canis. Next base: position 593,463 of record JPKZ01002568.1, on the reverse strand, counting down.
CGGGAACCTCATGGACGCGGATACGTCTTTTAACTCCAGTTTCCGCTAATCTAAGCGTTTGAGCGATAACCGTCAACAAACTGAATATTTTGTTGGGCAAATCAACGAAGCAATAGCTGAGAAATATCAAAAGCACATACTTGTTAGAGCCTCTTTTCATATACGCGTTTCTCCACTTCTGCAACATTCTTCTGTGCATGCGATCAATGCGCCCACCTTTACGGATCTTGTACCTGAAAAGTGAACTCTCACTGCTCTTAGCGATGCAATGTTGCTTGGAGGTTATCTCCTAATCTGCCAAATGTTCGTGCTGTCTGCTTCGTTATGCTTCCATTCCCACGTTCGTGTACCCGTCAAGCCTGCTGAATTATAAATAAAACATGAATGTTTTATGTATTGTACACGATAATTTTGTGTGGTAATCCCACGTTCGTGTACCCGTCAAGCCTGCTGAATTATAAATAAAACATGAATGTTTTATGTATTGTACGCGATAATTTTGTGTGGTAAACGTTAAATTTGATCCAGTCAACACCGTTCATCGATTTCTCTTTCCACTCATTCCTCTCATTAATCCAACTCGTATTATGGTCCCTTCCCCCCTCCCCCCCCTCCCGCTCTCCC
>JPKZ01002568.1:543887-584931 GCA_000803305.1 Toxocara canis | reverse complement strand
GTTTTGGGGGGGGGGGGGGTGGGGAGGGGGCTTTTTTTTTGAAGTATCATTTCGACCGTTGCAACGGTGCAGTCATTGATGAAAATAATGCGGTGATCCACGGGCTATGGCGAGAAATGAAGAAGTGATCCGAATGAGTGGCAAAATAGTTGGTAGATTGCTACTGCAAAACTACGCACCACTCATGAACGAATTTCCATAGTGCTGTCAAAATGGAACACAGCTCTGCCTCACCGACATTACATAATATGGGTTATGGCAGTTGTTGAAGAATAAATGAAGAACATAAAGTAAAAACCCAGTTATCTTTTTAATTCTTTCAACACATAACCAACATTGGACAGTAATGTAAATACCACTACACATTTTGGTCTAATTTATTTAGGCTTCTATTCCGTCGTTGTAACGGAACAGTAGCCGATGAAGGTCGATCGTAAAAGATGATGTCACTGTGACCTAAGTGCTGCTGTGAAAAGGTCGGGATATACAAAGACACAAAAAGACGCTGAAAATCTTAGAGCAAAACGCTCTTTGGTATTCGGCAACATATAATTAAACAATTTTCAGAAAATAATACCAAAACGCTGCCTATTTTTTTACTGTGTGGTTTTAAAAAACATACGCAAACAAATCCGAGGTCGAACTGTTGAATGTCAAATGATTCCTCAGCAAACGTTTTAACGCTTAAGGATCTTGTGAAAAATGATTACTACTCCTGCACATGCCATTTATCTTCTACAAATAATAGGAAAATGGAAAAAAAGTGTATTTGCATTTAGAAATATTGAAATAGATGATAAGTAATTTTGATTTGCCAAAAATTATCTTTAAAATATGCAATAGATCGCTCGCTGTCGATATTGAGAACGGAATATTTGCTACTTCGTATTTTTAAAAAGAATCTCGTAATAGCAGAATTCTTCTCAAAAGATTTTTATACGAAGCCCTCATAAAAGGTGTTGTTGAATGGTAAGAAATATGGGAATGGAAGAAAACACTTCAAAGGGGCCTCAGTAAGCACTGTCTTCACTTTTGATCCATATTCTTCAAGTCTAACTCGTTCTTCAGCAACGACGCATTGTATAGTAGTTGTTATATGGCACCGTTGCGTTACATTGACAACGCACAACGATAAGCTGATCATAAAGAATTGAACTGGGAAGGCGAATGCCGAAGTTAAGTTTTTTAGTGTCCAAAATGCGAACAGATCAATTCAACAATTCGATTAACATAAACAATCACACGCTTTTAGTTTCTGATGAGCAGAAGCCATTTTAAAATTAACAACTGGCAGCAAAACACCGCAAATGCACGATGATAGATGCCAACGTTCCAAACGTTCATTGAATCAACTACACTAAGCAGATGGTGTACACTCTTAGTAGGATCGCTAAGAAATTTTTTTCTCATTAAGTAGGGCTCGCTGCGTAGTAAGGTTTTTTTCCTTTTAGCACATCAAACAAAAGTGGCCTTCAGTGAATCTCTAGTCTTTAAATGGGCTAGTAATGCTGGACGGGCATCTTTTACGCTTGATCCTCAGGCTTACTTTTCCATTTACACTTGCACAACCTATAGCCTCTGCTAAAAGCTCCCAAAAAAGGTGAGTACCGCTTATAAGCGGCGCTTTTCTCGTGGTATCGTGTTTTCAAAACATATTTGTTCCGAAATGTTCTCAAATGCGAAGTTCTCAAAAAATACAAATACGGCCCCGATTTTTTTCAAAAAAAAGCTATGAGCAAAAATCTATGCGAATTTGCAAAATTGTGCACGATGACTGCTGTTGAGACATTCTGAATGATTCACAACTGATAGTACCCGGTTTCGTAATGTTGTTCTTCTTATTTTTCGATTGCGATTTTCGATTGCCCCTCCAAATACGTTCCAATATGAAATCTAAAAGGAAAACCTGTTGTCATTCTCACAAAACAAAAAGCTTGAGTGCACTAGCAATGTTTAATCAATTTCTCTAATTATTTTTATGTGTAAAATGGTTCAGCGCATTTACAGAACGACTCCTCTCGTATTCTATGAAATGATTATAGATAACCTTAGTGATATCTATCTAAAACTTAAATTGTTCGTCACAGTGACGTTCTCATTGTTCGAGCTTGCTTACTTTCGATGCGTTTTCCGCCGTAGCGAAAGCACGTTACGGTCAGTCACGTGTCTATGCGTATGCGCATGTGTGTTTGTATGTGTCTGTCTGTCTGCTCGGTAGTTTCAGCTAATAACTGAGAAAAGTTACCGCAATGGTTTGATAGACATGATGCATGGCTTTGCGAGGCATTGGAAACAAAAACTGGACACAATTCTTAAATTTCTGAGTGAGTCATTGGCATGGAAAACAACTTGACGGAAGGAGTACACAAAAGAACTACATAGTCTCAGTTTCAATTCCTAGGCCAGAATTTGGCTTCATATGACGTTGTACTTTTCAGACAACAAAGGGCGCTAAATATAGTTCGGAATCTGATCTTCTAGATGTGAAACTGAAAGTTTTGAGGGAAACGAGCGGAAAACTTCAAGAAAATCGGCCCCAGCAACAACCATCATTTCATCAGTTCTTGCCTGATGAACACCTCGCTTTGGCTACCATCGCGTCACAGTGAATGTCAAGAGCATGTGCATACTCACGTGTCTTGCAAGAGACATTTGTGCTTAGCTCGCTTGGCTTTTGAATATTTGTAGAACTAAAAACTGGCCTCAGGACTAAACTTCTCCCCGATTCAAGCTGTGCATCAGGGAAACAGTGATTACGACTTGGTATTGTCAAGAGGGTAGTGTTCATTCCGATCCTATCAGGACTGCTATCGTAGTTTAGATGTGGTGCATTATTGTAGTGTGGCACACATGCGAAAGGGCATAAATTCATTGGAGAAGTGTCACTAAAGCGCACATTCAATTTGGCATGTAAAATCACTGGGAAATCGCTACTGTTCATCAGTGACGAAACAGTAAGACTGCAAATGTTGGATTGCATCTGTTAAACAACAGTGTTTTACTTTATTCTTATTTTGACTTGCTTAAAGCGTGTGGTACTGATATTTCTCTCCGTGGCAACCATAATTCACTTGAATCGCCTCCACATTAATTTTGCTGCCTAATGTTTGACTTCTAACGTCTGTAGGCCTGTTCACTGCAAATAGTGTCATGTTTCAACGGAAAGAGCAAAAGAGGTCCCTTAGCTAATTTGATTTTGCAAAAAAACAACATGCAAAGGGTGCGAGGTTTGCAGCTGCTGCCCAAGAAGTACTCAGACCTTGAGCAAGACTTTTTTGAGCTTTTTGAGTTCTCAAACTGAGGTTCAATCCACATTGTCCGTTGCTGTGGACTCTATCATCGTCATTCCTCACTCTTGTTTCACAGCTTTTTTCAATATGAAGGTGAAGAACGCTGGACTCCAGATCGATCGTGTTTGATGAGATGGAGTCATTTTAGATATTCTTTGTGAACGTCATCGCGCAAGCCCGTAATGCTCGAAATGATAGTTGGTGACGTAACTAGTTGAAATATTTTTGGGGCAAACTCACTGAAAAGCACAGACCACCTCGGCCATTTGATGCAACCATCACAGCATTACGCCGCAGGGTGCAGCATTACTGTTTGGCGATCGATATCACATTACATTGTAGCAGCATATTCAATTCTATTTTGTCCCTATATCACCATTCATCAGTAACTTTCCCAATGAAATAATGCCAAATTTAGAGAAACATTCCAGTGAGAGGAAATTGGCGAATATTCTTGAAAATTTTGAGGCAAAAAAACACCCCTTCGCGAGCTCCGCAAGTAAACCAGAGCTCCGTGGAAATCGCTGCTACGAATGTCGCAGTTTCGTCCTGATCGCATTCATTTTGCAGGATTTATTGCCAAAGAGATTAATTTTCTTGCTGTCTTGTTTCTAACGCCACCAATAGTCGCATTTCTATCAACAATTTTTCTTCGGCACCTCCCAAACATCTGTATAACTGAGGTCACCAAAGCTTTTCAGCAAAATCCATTTACTGTGGTGCTGTTTCAGTGGAACTCAGTAAATGTTCATTTATAATGAAAAGCATGAAAAGTGTTCGTCAGGAAGAGCAGCTTTAACCAGTAAAGACATTTTGCTCGCGCACTTTCACCATTTACTACTTTTTCACGCTCACAAACTAATTCCGTAATCACGTTACACAGCAAATTCTTTTGAAGTTTTTGATGTAGCAGTGGTTGCCTTCAAAATCATGAATTAACCATTCAGAAGTCTTCGAGATTTTACTCGTATAACTGTCTGAAATAAAACATTCAGCGTTCCAACAAAAGAGGCTGTGAGTGGACATTGCTGCATCGATCGTATAGGTCAATGCCACTGTATCGACCATGAACGATCGATTTAAGCTGCATTACTAGTGAGGAAGTATGTCGGAAGCGAAAATGGAACAAAAGTTAAAATGCAGAATTCCCTCATTGGTTTGACATAAGTGCAAACGATTTGCTTCACAAGTTAAGAGTCTCAAAACTTCGCAGTTACGAACACAAGGAGCATTAAACCAGTTTTGACGCAAAAAAAGCGACGTTTTGCAGAAACGGAAGTTGTATGATTTTATTGAACGCTTACAAAAATCTGAGATCTTTAAAAATGTTTTCATAGCCCAAAAACTACTTTCAAAAAACTACTTTCAAACCGACATGCACCTTTGTTGAAGTGAAAGACAAGTAAAGGTAAATTTTGTAATATGAAAAGAGGAATTTAAACATGAAAAAACTACATCAACCTTTCTCGTATTGTGATCCAGCGAATGAGCGAACAGGTGTGTTGCTGTAGTGAACGCGTCTTTCTCAACTGTTGTGTAGGTGAACTTCAGACATACGGTCACAAGCTGCTACAATATCAGGACTGTATACTTATGCACGCTTGAAGCATTTTGTTATTTAAACTGCTGCCCACCTTTCTCCGCATCATCAATGTAATTATTTACTGCTCACGCCGGTTACTGCAAAACAAATACTTTAAACAAAAACAATTATTGAATGCAACGATTTCGCGTTGCAAATTGGTATGTCAAAGTTAAGACAAACTAAATATTCTGCGCTGTTGTCATGCTGAACGCTAATGAATAAATAAAGATGGAAACAAACGAAAAGTGACATATGAATAACTGAAAGAACAGGCCAGAAAAAAAGGATGCAGTAGCGCATGATTTTTGCATCGGATTTTCCACTGTTACTTTTGCTAAATTTATTAATTGCAGGGACAAGCGGATCCTATCCGAAGAAAAGGGTGATCTCAAAAGCCAACCGTTCAAATCATTAAAGACTACCGAAAAGTCAGACAGCGAGGTTCTTGATATCAGTACATCTTCGATTTCAACATGGCAGCAGCATTACTGTCTTTGTTAACTAACGACATAACATCAGCGAATTATGTCATATTAATTAAAACCACACTACTGGCTAACACTATTGTTAGTTGAACCTTGAATTTTGTTTGTCGGTAACCTTACTTGTCACTATTTGCCACTGAGCATTAATTATCACTTAACTTCACGCAGCTTCCTTTGTCAATAACCACAATTATCCTATATCAAAAGAAGACCTACGTGAAATACTTAAAATCGATTTTAAAAATCGACCGTAATCAACACCGAATAACAATCTTTCGTAATGTAGCTAAACGAGTAGATAGAATTTACAAGCAAATAAAGAGTACTGTTCAACAAAAGTGAAAATTCTTTGAAGTGATTTCATATGTTTGTTCAAGAGTATTTTTATGCGATACATTACTTGCTTGGCGCTGCCAGCAGATTTGTTTTGCGCCATGATTATGACCTTATCAACCTCCAGCCCCATATATACGAACAAGAACTCGCATTTGGATGACTACAGTTAAATTCTGTCATCGACGCAGCGAACGTTCAGCGATGTTGTCTTACTGCATAAAAGTGATAGCAATGGTCCTACAATATAGCACAAACCTTGGTGGCACACTAAAGGATTTGCATCGAGCGAGCACGGACGGGTGAACTTGGTCGTGGGACGGCAATGTGGCCTTGTACTACAGAGAGTGATCGACATGTAAGTTTAATCGGTAAAATGCTAAACAGTCACGATACGGTGACAGGAATCATAAATGTTTTTTAACTGGACACGTCAAGAACAATTAAAAGAAGGACCCCAACGCGATTGGCAAAAGAAGAAGCTAGTCGAAGACGCAACTGCTAGTTCGCGAGCGCCTCGGTGGTCTGCGACTCCTTCTTCAGCAAGAAAAAAGTGAAATGAGAAAAACTTTTTAAATTAACCAACTGATGCATACTTGCGTACATATGCGTTTTTCAACTCTCTTTCGTAATTTATTTTTTCACGTGACCAGAAAGAGATAATGCCTATGCATGTACAGATCTATGCATGTATATACATATATATCTGCACATCGTAAGTGTAAATCTGAATAAACATATTTATATACACGTATATAAAAATATATATATATATACATACAAATTATATGCATATATATACATGTAAGAATTTAAACACCTAACTATATATATGTATAAGTGCAGATATATATATATATATATATACATGTACTTATTCACATATTTATATTTATGTATACGAATATGCTTAACGTCCTAACAGCTTTCAAAACGTCATTAATAAATAAGAAACACGACTTCACGCTGGGAAGTTTACGTCGTCATAGTCATGAGGAACGAGCGTATTAGGTAATCACCGATGTGGGCATCCCCTGTTGAAGCGCACTGATCACATCGGTTCACTTTTCGTAGTATTTTTGAATTTTGTTTGCCTAGTGGCTCGTCTGATAGATGATAGGATTATACGCCAACCGATGTTTGATTTCTTGTCCTCCGGAAGCAACAAATCTATGTTAGTTGATCGCTGTTTGCGAACCAGAAAAACTCCGTTGTCGTCACAGGTGAAAACACATCTCCTGCGCTCTTTGTTTTTTCAAAGTTGTCGTGCGATATCAACAATGCGACCTCCTCCGATTTGTCAACAACTGCACATCAGCGAGGTGGGGCGCATCGCTTTTGTCAAACAGTGTTGCTGCATGGTGCATGACGGAAAGGGCGAATCGTAAAATAAGGAATCAAAAAAGGATCAACTGGGTCTGCGCTATTTCTGAGTAAAAAAAACAGCCCAGTAATTTTAAGAACATAGACTTTGATTGCTCTGCGAAAACTACACCAGTTCTTTTTTCGCCTCAGTGACAAAGTTGAAATTTTTCGGTGTTGTTCAAGTAATTATGTTTCCTTAAATCGCTGGGGATCACTGTTAGGTGAACGAAATTCGCAGACTACAGTAACGGAGAACTGAACCGCAAAGAAGTGAGGCACAGTTGTTAAAATGCGTTTATGGATTCGTTAAATTTTTTCAACCGTATTTCAGTGGGAAAGTCCGCTTGTTTCCAGTTCGTTCCCAGAGAAAACCAAGTTGACATTGAAACACGTTTGCTGCGTTGGACAGGTTTTATCAGCACAAAACCGACCTTCAACGTGCCGCATCAATATGATCTCATCTATCACCTAGAACGCTCCAAGCGGGACGGGCTTCTTGGTTTTGAATTAGCCACATCGGAAGACCCGCAAGTGGCACAGAGAAGAAACAAAAATGGTTAATTTGTACACGTCAAACTTTGTGCTGGAAATTAGGGAAGGGCAGCAGCACATTTTGAGATTTCCAATGTGTGATATGCGCTTGGAAGGCGTATGTTTCGGCAGCATGCTAATTTGAGTTTGGCATGCTCTCAACCTTTGATAGCTGCGAAAATAAATAAAACATTTTCTTTAGGACTAGCCGAGCTCTCACCTGAAAACTGTTCACATGCGCCTATGAGTAGGCTTCGTTTTCTTATAGAACAAGCATTCGAGCGTTTAAAATTTACCAGTGATAATGCAGTTTATTTCAAGGATGTCGTTAACGGTCGACTGCCACACTAGTGCACCTGGTTGATGTTAGCGTTAGCTGATCACAAGTCCAAAATGTTGCTGCACGATGCAATTTCGCGCGCCCCAACAAGGGGGACACTGAAGATTTCTTGCAATAAACATTAAGGTTGATCGGTGGTTGAAATGTGAAAGTAATTTGCACACCACCGTAGTGCGTGCTGTGGAGCGGTGTAAATGGGCACAGACAGCATTACGCTCCGCCAGTATTGAAATTACCAAATCTGGACAGCACTGACTGAGTGATGATCACATGTGAATGAAAAATTGTTCGACGCTGTTTCACATTGCTTTCCAGTGCTGATGTATGTTTAAATTGCGCGCACAAGTGGGTTTTCTCGATTAGCGCATAACCGAGAAAATCACATGCGCTTCCGATAAAAATTGATTCGACGTTGTCGCTCTTGTAAGAAATTACAATCGTTTATTTAGGGCGATATGCATGCGTGCCCTGCAGTAAATGACAAGTGAATCTGATAATTAGACAGTAAAATTGTCAACGAGAAGTTCTTTGGGCAACCATCGAATGTTGTTGCGGCAATCACTTGATCGTCTCTATGGAAATATGTGCACACAAGACCATGGACTTTGCCTGGGAATAAGGAAACAATCTAAGTAATAAATCAGTGATATCCACATCCTCTTACCGACGTGGGGGCTGTAGGGTATTCAGGCTGACTGTCTAGTACTAACGACTTTTACGCAAAGTGATTTAGAGACTGATTGTGTAGCTCCCTTTACTGCACATGAAACACATTAATGCACTACACTCACACACGACTCAAAAACAAGCCTGATTCCCCAATCCGATCAGGCGATATTAACAGCAACTTGCAACAATACGCAATCTTGTATTCAACAAAGCGTCCAAGGAGTTAGTTGCTGAAGGTCGCTGCTGCAGCGAAATGTCCCAGCAGTTGGCAGCGCCTTAGAGTTGCATCGAAGAAAAACAACCATGTTTCATTCTATATTCAAAACCGCAAATGCTCGCACAGTTATTCAGATTTCCGTGGTTTCTTCTGTTAGCCACAAAAGCGCCTGAAGTGGAATTAAAAAAATCTTTTGCCTACAGCGAAATCACACCCTCCAAAGGTGGCTTTGTTTTGCCGAATTTCTCATTCGTCTTCGTGACATATTAATCTGTACTTTATCTGTACAAATCATCGCTAGTTTCTTTGGCTCAGCAAGCGTGGTTGCGAAATTAGTTGCGCTTATCACCTTGATCACCTTGATCCGACTCGCCCTCGCGGCATTCTTCAACCGCGCAAGTCGACTTCGCTCCAACTCTTCCGGTCCTGTGTACGCTGCATCCACCGCTGACCAAATAGTTTCACCATCGGGTCCGCCCACCTCGTTTTTGGCCTAGCCAGAGGCCTCTTCCGGTCAAGCGGGTCCCAACATGTGAGCCGAGAGGTTCACCTATTGTCTCTAATACGTGTTACATGACCGGCCCATTCTGGACGACATCAGTTAAACCAGTACGTCGTCGAATTTCATCAGAAGTAACATGATCTCGAAGTGATATTTTACATATTCTGCGTTCCATTGACCTCTGCGTTACACTTAGCTTATCCTCAACAGCTTTAGTCATCGGCCAACATTCGGTACCATACAACAATGCGGGCACAATAGTTCAATAGCCTGCTTTTATCTTCATCGGAAGGTTAGCATCCAATAACGAGGTCCTTACTCCATTGAAGCTGGACCAAGATGCATTCCTGCGTCTGCTACATTCACCTACAATATTGTCGGTGAAACTTAGCTGATGACCAAGGTAGACGTAACTTCCAATTTCCTCGATGATCTGGCCCTCAATGTTGATTCTCGATCCCCTGCATAAGGAGTTGCGCATCCACTTCGTTTTGGAGAGGTTCATTTCAAGCCCGATTTTCTTAGATTCTATTTGGAGTTGCGACAACTTATCTCGAAGTCCAAGTCCGCTGTGCGCGAAGAGAACACAGCCATCTGCGAAAAGCAAATGCGTTAATCGTTCGCTGCCGACTCGGATGCCGCCATCCCAGCCAAGTTCATTGAACAGGGTTTCGAGGGTTACCGCGAATAACTTTGGAGAAATCGTATCTCTTTGCCGAACGCCCTTGCAGATATTTATATAGCAGGGGTCGCTGAAAAGCTTGATTTCCGTGCTGCAGCCCGTGGTCATTTCCCTGAGAAGATCAACGTAGTTGGGGTTAACGCCGCACTGTCCACCGCATTTCTTTCCACCGAATCGAATGCTTTCTTGTAATCTACGAATGCAAGGCACAGAGGTATCTGGAACTCGTTACATTTTTCTACCAACTGCCGAACCGCATGTATGTTGGGTAGCCGCTCCGGAAGAGTGCTTGCTCGCTGCTCATGAGCATATCGAGGTCTTTGGTAATACGATTTAGGACTACACGCGAGGTTTTATAAATATGGGACAGAAGCGTTATCGGCCTGTAGTTGCTGAGGTTTCCTTGGTCAGCTTTCTTCATCAGCAGTATCGTTCTGGGCTTCTTCCACGCTGCCGTTGTTTCCTTCTCACTGAGGTACCTGCTGAAACGCACCGCTAGCGCTTTGAAGAGTGGCAGTCCTCCTGCTTTGAGGTGTTCTGGACGAATGTTATCGGTGTCAGGGCATTTTCCCATCTTCATCTGCTTTACCGCGAATTCAACCTCTTCCCAGGTGACTTCGGGGGTTTGGTCTCTCGCAGCAGTTGTATGAGATCTGACAACAACTGTCTTAGAAGAGCACAAATCGCTGTCCAATTTCCTACAAATTTTGTTCATGTAGGAACGATTTGTGGTTCTGACACCCCTTTCATCCCTGAGTGCCGATGGCGAATGCTGCCTAAGGCGCACATCTCTTTTAATCGATTTCAGACTTGCGATCTTTATCGCTGCTTCCCTTAGCCTCTTCTGCCTGAACCCCTCGTAATCGTCTCTTACTTTATGCCTGATCATCATACACAGAGTTTTGTAATCCTGCCGCTCTAGAAAGATTCACCGCCGGTTTAATTATGCCCACGAGGTCCTCATAGCCCGCGTCGATGACTTTCTGCGGGTCCGTCTGCATATCTGATGATGCTATTTCTGCCATGAATAAATCAGCATTGAGGGTTCGGCGCGTAAGCACCCGCCTCGCGTTGCAGTATCTGGTTTTCCTTTCTTACATCGCACACAACCGTTAAACGTACGAGCCGGTGATGATCGGCGCAGGTTGCAACTACACGTTCGCCTATGACCGAGACATCCCCAAACGTTGAGCTTTATTATTACTACTATTATTATTATTACTATTATCATTATTATTTATTATTACGACACACATGCCAGTATTCATTTCCTGAACCTTTTATGTGTTTGTCCCGTTTTTCCTGCAAATAAACGTTTTTATTATTATTTATTATTGTTATTATTATTATTATTATTATTATTATCATTATTATTATTATTATGATTATTGTTATTATTATTATCATTATTATTAATTATTACTGCTTTGTAATCTCCTAACAAAGCAAGAACTGAGAAGTTCGAACTACATCGTGTGTCCAGATAGATTTTGTTTGGGGGACAGAGAGCGATTCGGAGGTCGATGACGAGACCCAGGAGGACGAATGCATTAAACGGAGGTGCTGGCTCGAAAACTTGTTAATTTAAAAAAGTCGGGGAACGATTCCGAAACAATGCTAGTTCGAACGGTAAATCATGAAGTGCATTCAATGAGGAGTTCTATCAGCAGGATCAGCGCTAGTAATATGTGATCTAAGGGCGAAAAGCGACCCCCGAAAATAGTTCGCCAAATCCACGAACACTCGCCAACCGGTGAAATTCAAAATAAAAAATGGGCGCAACTTTATACTGCTCACGGATGGATGCACCTGCAGCTGAAGGCTTTGACACTGAAATATCTGTTCACCAGGTTGCGAAATCTGTTGATTGTTTCCTGCATCAGTGTTGTGTAGAATGAAAAAAGCGTACCATCCGTTCAAGCCCCATGCCATCTCGAAGCGATCGGTTTTTTTTTTTAGCAGGGATTCACCAAGGGACCGGGCCGTCTTAACTTAAAACTGTTTTTGCCTTAGTATGCGTTTAAATTGTGAACGCTGCCCTTGAGTGCTTGAAGCGACCATGAGCCCGCGGCGAATTCGGGAATTTGTTGCCTCTGAACCTCACTGATGGGATGTTCTCGACTACGGAAATGTCGATAATGACGCCTTCTCCAAGTTTTAAATTTTTGACCCCGTCGACGATGTTATTGTTTCCACCTCCTCTAAATGCTCAGATCGCCATCAGAATTCACTAGTCGGGGTTTTAAGTTGCTCAGATGTCGACGTTTCTTTTCAGATCTTTGAGCCGGCTAACATGGTCGACGTATTTCCGATGTATTTCAAGATTAAGACGCCGACGAATGGCTAGCGGTGAATGCAGCTCCGACGTCCTCACGTCAGGAAAGGCCCATGACCAGATTTAATGTCTTCCGAAAAATTAAAAATTAAACGCAAACATCATTTCTGGCATCTCCATGCTCAAGGCACTAGCGAAGTTCGATTCAGAACTTAGCACTTCTGATATTCCCGATCTTGTCTTACAATTCGGTCACCTCAAGTCTGTCGACTGAAAAATTCCGAAGTGCCACAGTATCGTCAATTTGAGTCTGAGAAGAGTGGGTTTCCAGTTTTGAAAACGCTAACGCCCAGAAAGAGAAGAATAACTTTTATCGCTTCAGCCTCGGCGTTGTAAGGTCCTCATTTGTCCCTTTGAACAGATCGCTTCCGATCAGTGCAAACAAATAATTATCTACAACTGCAATTCAGACTGCTTCTGGACCTGTACTCGGGAAAAGAGCAAACTGGTTGAATTTTCCATGCGTTCGAATCGGGACAACATGGTCGTTGCACATCTCAGAAGACTTTAAGAGAACGCTAAGGCGAAATGGAACTGAAGCGTACGCATGAACGTTGATGCGCCGGAAGTGCCATTGGAACATGCGATAAAAGACGAGCACAATTTTGCCAACTTCACGTTTTTCCTCCTCATCATAAAACGAGTTCTGCACTTTTTTGACTTTATAATGACAACGATGGAAATTTATGTTGAAACCAGCTCAACCTTTTTCCGGCGAGAATGCACGATTCGATGCCGAGTTTTTGTTAATGTGGTTTTGATTCATCGCGTTAAGAAAATTGAAAATTTCAAAACGGTGTGCATGCTCGCACGTTTATGTCTATGAGAAGAAAAAAGCATTGCTAAAGGCATACGAAAATAAATAAGAGTTGTCATGAAAAACACTCCCCGCCATGATTCACTGCCGTCATTCATTGACCTTAAACTAAAATTATTTGAAACATTGCTCGTTAAGGTCGCCACAAATTACAAGAGCAGAATTTCGTAGCCAGAGTTCTAGAGATCCATCCATACACCACAATTTGCATAAAAACCTCGTTAAGCGGTAAAATGAAATTTAAAAGTACTTTGATGTGGAAGTAATTTGCACAAGCGGAGATCGGCTGTTGCAGAAGATATGAAAAACATTCCGGGCAAGCCATATGTGGTTTAGAATTGATAAAATATAGTGTTCACATTGAGATGCATTCAGCGCAGATACTCCGCGACGTTGCAGAGGAAGACTTGAGACTATCAAATATAGCTTTTTCCCGAACATTATCCGCATTCCATACATAAAAAAGCTCATACAAGTGCGCCGTAAGAATTCGCCACCTTCAAAATTTAGTCCCGTTTGGGCGCGCCGCTCCGCGCAAATTTCCCTTTAATCCTGGTCGCCCCCTTACTTTCCCTATTCGTGGGGCTGAAGTGTTAGGATCCCAACACGCGGACCTCTGCGGTACTCACGTATCCCTTTTAAAGGAACGTTCCATTGAAAAGTCCGACAGCAGATGCTCTATATAACGGCACTACGCCCACCTCACTCGTATGACTTCGTATGTTCGGTGAGCACGCTTTTGCGAAGGCGGCAACATCGCGCAGACGGTCGAAGCTCAATTTTTGGTGCTGCCATCTGGTTCCGAATACCAGCTCTAAAATGACGAACTTTTCTACCTCATCCATTACGTCTTGCTATGAATGCGCATTTACCGATTCTTCTATTCGTTAACAGAGCCACCCGCGTTAAATTCATCATCACTAGCAAATTCTCATCCAAAATAGTGGTCCTCATGCTGATTACTTCATGACCTTCTTTTATGGCAGATCTGGTCCTCTCCTAATTACCGGAATCCCTTTGGAAGCCACTCCTTGGCTGTCATTCGATCTATCCCTTCTTTTGGGCCTGCGCCAAGAAAAGAAACTATGACACAATGGTAACGGAAGCAATTCATTAGAAGTGAAATAAAACAAAATCAAGATGACGAAATAAAGTGAAGCAAATATTATTTTTAATTTGGGAAGATCTGTTGACCTCGCATCGGTCAACAATCCTGAAATGAAACAAGGCAGAAATTCCTCGGCGATACTTTGGAATCGAACACCGGCACCACACATGTAAGACATCCAGACTCGACTAAGTAGAGGTAACGATCGACTAATATTAAAGACTCCAGCGGCATCTGCATCAATGCTTGCAACAACTGAAAATATTAACGACTTAAATATAAAAACAACAAATGGTTCGTAGAAAATGACGTTCGGTTTTCCCCTTAAAAACTGAGCTAGTATCCGCTGAAAGAGTCAGTGAACAAAGAACTGAGTTAGATGTCCAATTCACCCGATGTTCGATTACTGGACTGCGGAAGCGGCCTCATATAAATTTCTAGAAAGAGAGATGAACTATTCAAGCGGTCTTTTAGCATCCCTGCTAAATTATTCAGCAGCAAAAAACACTTCTACAGTATAACGCTCTTCCTTTTAAATGACCTCAAAACCAAGAAATGAAAATAGTATAACATTCTGCACCAACGATTCCATCGTCCTACTCGACCATATAAACAAACATACAAACATCGACTCAGATTCGTGAATTTCAAACCTCTACATGGGTATGAAACGAATGAAAAACGACTAAATAATTTGACAAGCGTTTAGACTGAATCCTTCCCCCCACCACAAATCACATCTTTATATGACAGGCGATGAACTTGCACCCTTCGTCGGACAATAATTACATTCATATGGAATTAGTGATGCAATTGTTCATATTCGAATACCAAATCACACTTTCACATAACCGGCAAAGAGTCATATAAAACAAAATCTCTTTTCATTCTCATTTTGCAAATAGCAAAGTGAAGAGCTCGCCTATGATGAACACAACTAGGCTTAACAAAGAGAACTTCATAGCTTTTGAGTGCCTCCAACAGTCTATCCATCCCCATACTAACAAAACAGTGCTCAAAAAACGCCGAGTGCTGTTAAAAGGAAAATTATTGAATTCAATTCGATCGATGGCTGAGCTTACTGTGAAGGGTTCAACTATGTTGAACAAATGCTGATAATCCGAATACACACGCTCATACTCATCTATGATTTGCGCGCGTTTTCTGTCATCAAGTCCCAATCTTTCAGCGATTTCGACGCCGACATTTTTCAGTTCTCGAAACGAACGATTTAGCCGACGCGGACAACGCTTGCTCTTGCCTATTCCTTAAAAATCACACTTATCAGTACTTCGTAACGTTCGTCTGCTAGTCTCTTTCGCAAATAACGGTTTCGTTCATCTTTAATACTGCGAAAATACACGTTCGTGATCGCCAACTACGGCGATAGAACAATTAATAAAAGAGATGGGAAATTGGAAACGGAAAAAAAGTGAAAAAAATTGAACATTCTGAGGAAGTATAAAAGCACATATTGCGTACTTGGGACAATTCCATGGCATTCGCGCACTACAACTATAACGGTGACCTAAACAACGGCTAATAATGACTTATCCCGCGGCAGCAAGGCTCATTATACCAGCTTCCCTACATCGACAATACCGAAAGATGTCATTTCCAGTTAAACGAAGAATAATAAATTCTGCTTGGAAGAACATGCACAGGAAGCTTTTTGGTAAGTGAAATGAAAAAAATTTACCGACCTATCCTCTCATAAACGCATTCCAGTAGTGCCCTTTGCAGAAATGAGATGGCATGCAATTCCCGCTTCTCTTTACTGCACGGCCACCTCAAAGTAAATGCAATCTGATTTCAGTACATACAGTTAGTACCTGTGAAAGGAACGCGAAAAACGGCAGTCCGAATAGTCGTCGAAACTTTGAAACTATCTAATGTCAACAAAAAATATCGTGTTTCAGTGATTCAAGCAACATTAGATGAAATTCAACAGATATCATACTTTAACACTGTCTTCCTTCCCTCTTTACCCACCCCCCTCCTTCCATTATACTTGGTCTTCTGTTGCAGATGAAGAGTAGCACTCACGTTTTTGCTAATTTGAGAAATCATGAAACACTTTGCTAAACAAGGAAAAAATTTGCCGTTTCTCGGAGGTAACAAAGAAAATGTAGATATATGCCAGTCACAATTGCACAGGAAGCTTTTTGGTAAGTGAAATGAAAAAAATTTACCGACCTATCCTCTCATAAACGCATTCCAGTAGTGCCCTTTGCAGAAATGAGATGGCATGCAATTCCCGCTTCTCTTTACTGCACGGCCACCTCAAAGTAAATGCAATCTGATTTCAGTACATACAGTTAGTACCTGTGAAAGGAACGCGAAAAACGGCAGTCCGAATAGTCGTCGAAACTTTGAAACTATCTAATGTCAACAAAAAATATCGTGTTTCAGTGATTCAAGCAACATTAGATGAAATTCAACAGATATCATACTTTAACACTGTCTTCCTTCCCTCTTTACCCACCCCCCTCCTTCCATTATACTTGGTCTTCTGTTGCAGATGAAGAGTAGCACTCACGTTTTTGCTAATTTGAGAAATCATGAAACACTTTGCTAAACAAGGAAAAAATTTGCCGTTTCTCGGAGGTAACAAAGAAAATGTAGATATATGCCAGTCACAAGAAAAGGAATAAGAACAACAAACGTGTTATATAACTCCATTGAATCAGGACCTAAAAGGATACTGCAGTTAATCCAAGAATTTAAAATGTACCGTATCCGCTCTAAAACACGAGATCTCAGTTCTAAAGACAATGCTCTAATGCGTAAAATATTTGAAATTTTAGATCCACAGTAAATAGATCTATTGATATTAGGCATCTAAGAATAAAGAACCCAACAGAACGACCAAAAAAAAACCAACCGAGAAAGCTGTTCTTGACAAGCCAGTCTCATTGAGCTCTTCTTGAGAATCCAGTGGTTTCGACACAACGATCGCAAAGAATTGCTCATTGCCAATTCTATTACTGGTTTCCCTCAAACGTCCACCTCATAGACCCAGACAAAAGCCTTCGATGATTGTTTCCCGAACATTTACGGTGGTTTACAACGGGGAATGAGTTAAGCATTCAGTAGATCAGAAAACCATTGGTAAATGCCAAATGCCAAAAGTCCTGTGTGATCGGTGAAAATAAGCTCTGAGATGAAGTAGATGCTAAATCTTAATTGCGATATCTCAAAGGTACAAAAAACAACGAATCCGCAACTGAAACTTGTCAATAACGGCGTTTGCAACAACTGGCTCAGACAATGACTTGCAAAGGGCTTTGGTGAATTTTAACAAACTGTTCGACTGATTCCGTAGGTCGAGAAAGAAAGGAAACGAAGAGGAGGAAAACGTTTCGAAAACAACCTCTCCTCCCTCCCTCTCCATAGGCCGCATTCTGGCCAGCTGTATTCGTTTGTGTTCTCCATCTAGACTGGGAAAAAAGGAGCATGGCCAGTACCTAACCATAAAGTTCTTTGAATTTCGATTAGAAAAGAGAGCATTGGTCTAGTTGCAGCATCTGAAGACAATACCAACTAACCAGCGCAACTCATTTTATGATAGCAGCACGCTACTGTAAACAACAGCGGGACACGATCTTTTGGAAGCTGCGTGAACCAGCGCAGTAAATCGGGTTGCAAATCACCACATCCATGCAACGAAACAATTGCACTCCTCTCACCCTAGAAAAGAACTGATTACCTGTCTAAGGTGCTGCTTCCAGTTTAGCACTGAGTCAGAAAGAAACATAAACAAATAGTTTGAAGTGAAAATTTTACAGCTGTGAAAAAGAAAAATAAACACATACTGAATTCGTTTCTCTGATCCACTTCCTTATATCAAAAGTCTCAAGTTCAAGCTCTTATATCGATTGCTCCTTCATTCGCTTTGGGCACGACAAACGAAAAGCAGCAACTATGCAGATGGGAAATTCTTTTACTGTCATATTAATATTTTAAAAAACAAAGAATCGCGTTATTGGTCCATTAAACAACGAAAAAACAAGTCGAAAAGAAAACCAAAAATTACCTTCGCGCCACAAAAAATATTCAGCACTCGCCTTTGATCAACACTGACCGCATTCAGTGTTAAGTTCTCATACTTCACAGAGGCTGAAATAAATTTCATCCAAATAAGGCTGTTCTTCTTTTTCTGGGGAGGGGGGGGGGGGCGAAAAAACGCCCAGAAGAATTGAGTAGCTAGGCAATATCTATAATGACTTGTTAGCAGCATATCCGAGATACATACCGTATTTTTTGCTGCCCGCACTGCACAATACTTCATCACATTCAATGCCAACAACGTCGAACTTCGATGACAATAGGTTCAGTAGATGACCCTGAAGAGTGCTTTCGAATTTTAGAAATGGCTCTCGTTTCAAGATAATGTAGAAGCGGCGAAACCATTTCAATGCGAACAACAAGACAAACCCATAAAACTACAATTCTCGCAAGCGATAAAATCAAGAAACCAGCCTTTTTCATACTTCAGAAACAATGCTTTTCCAAACACTTTTTTCTATAAAAATTTTCTTTACCTCAGCTTCTGAATAAGCAAAATATATGAATAAACATATTGTTGCCGATCCTGCCGCGTGAACGCTTGACCATGGCTACAACTGATTCAGCCGTCGTGATGATAAAATAGTTGGGCTGTGTAGGGCTCGTAACAAGCGAAACCTATCATATTAAATAACATATTTGTGGAACTATACGACACACCCGTAAGCCATATGCTGAAAGCGATAACACCCATCATCCTAACCATCTTTAGGAGGGAAACATGAAGAGAGATGGAGGTGGAAACTCACGTATAGCATAACGGCTTCGAACAATAAAGCCCTATAAGACGAGATCAACCTGGCTGGACTGAGCTTCATGCCAAAACTCTTAGAAAACGATAGTCAGCATAAGGTGAGCAACGACTACAGAACTCACCAATCCACAGCCAACGTCGACAATCCTGTTCACCCGATGCAAGTAACAGTGGCTAGTAATCAGTTGAGCAAGCCTTTGTAATTCGTGCTGCTTCTTAGCGCTGATTGGAATATTCATTTTCTCTCTTTTCTCCTCTTTCCAACTGCATACTTCTTCGAAACGATAACGTTCTGCATTATTAGACAGTAGGCTGCAGTGACGGCTCTCTGTCAGAAATTTACGGAGGCTTTCTGGACACTCCTGAAAAGCACCGAATCTCACTCTCTCGCTCTCCCAAAAAAAAGCTGCACTCAATTCTGCATGTACCAGGGTAGTACCATGCATTTCTTATTATAACGGCTGTCATGATGTTCGATGAAAAGGACAAAAATGCAGATTCAAAATGCTACCGCATAACTGAAAGCAGCCTGGCTGCATAGGAGATGCTAACGGTGGAGTGATCACATGAAAAGATCTGGGAAAGCTGAATGGGATATAACTCCACTTGAAATTCATCCAGAGATGTATGCAATTTTGACCTATATTATTTTCTCTTTCCACATTTAAATTCCGCCTCTATATATACAAAGTGGGCAAAATGCAGCAGCGTATTTGGGCCAACAACACTATTTGCAACCCTCTATTTGTATCACTCATATATAGACGGACCTTGCAAAGAAGGATGAATAAGAATGAAAAATTCCTATCGTTTTATCTAAAGCTTCTAAGCCTGCAAAAATGCAGCAAAAAGTCGATGAGTTCCAAATTTAACAACCGTGGAACGTTGATCTGTTGACCTCAGGCAGCAAAATTTTCAAAGGTCTCTTGCTCTCCCGCTCTACCTAAAGTTCCACTTGTACTGATCGCAAAAAATCCATTCCACTTGTACGGAAGCCGAACCTGATGAAAACGTGCGAATTAACGTCCAAGAAAGGAAAAGGGAACCAAACTCGAGTTGCATGAGATGTCAAATCCAAATGTCCAGGAGGCATGGGAGAGAGAGGAAAGACAATTAGAATAGTCTGAATTCGAAGAGAAGGCGAGAAGATGACGCAAATCCGAACTACCACCTCCATAAGGAATCAATGAACTCGAGGACGAGACTTCAATGAGGAGGGACAATTGGATTCAACAGCACATAGTAAATTTGGTGTTGCTTTGAGGTTGATTTCCGCTACTGATTATCATGAGGGACTATAATGTAAGCGATAGTTCATATGACGTAAAATCGACTGGGCCACTGAAGATTACACGGTTGCAACTGAACCTGGAATTTGTGTATAGCAATCTGATCTTTTAACCGTTTAACGACACACACCAGAAACCAAGTCACGGGATTTTTCTTTTGTCTTCGAGACGGCCAAGAAAGCAACCGATGACCATCATTTTCAAACCCTTCTTTTCCACTAACCACTTCTGCCCTACGTATAGATAAATCAAAAAACCATACCGAAGATGGCTCTTCAAATGGAAACACATTAAGCTGAGCGCTGCTGAGAGTACTCAAATAGCGAAGCCACTGAAATGCGAATAAATTAGGATAATGCTTCGGTCTTGAAAACATTTCAACCAAACGAATCTTTTATATGCACTCACAACGAATTCATATAAGCAGAGGGTTGAGAGAAGTGCATGAAAGGAATGAAAGTAGGACGATGGAGTGAAGGTACAGAGGAAGGGAAAGGACGGAGAAAAAGCTCCGGCTCATGAAAAGTCTGGAAAAAAAAACGAACGCTTTTTGCCTTCCAGATCCCTCAACTTGCTAGACACGATAACTTCCGAAAATTTTTTTTCAGTTTTTCTCTCCCATACATTACTTGCCCGAATGGCTTGGCTAAGTTCGTTGGGCAGCCAGATCAGGTGAATTACCTGATTTTTACCGAAAAATTGTCCCACAGGAAGCACTTTCCACACTTGAGACCCTCCTCGTAGCTTTTCCTCAAACTCATTTTTCTGTTCCATTTGCTGCGTTTCGGAGTGTTCCGACCTGCAATTTCGCCGGTTTGGTTCCAGTTCGGTGCAACTCTCCGAAACTGGAATACGAGCTCGGAAAATTTTCTTGCGTATAGAACCCTAGTTCCAAACTTATTTTTGACGGTTTTTTGACTCCACGGGGTTTTTGCGTATACATAGGATGAAAAGCTGCCGTCGACGGGGGACCGCGAAAAAACCGTCCTAAAATGGTAATTCGGAAGAAAAGTCCAGCTGAGTTCCGGAAGAAAATGTTCGGCCGAAGTCCATCCCCCACTTCGGCCGATCTTGCTCAAATTTGGAACTGAGGCATTACCCTGCATGCACAATCCGACGATTGGGAAAAAACCGTATCAGTTGAAAGTTTTTGAACAAAACTGAATTTTTGCATTTTCCGACCCCTCCCTCCCCCTCCTTCGCAATTTTTTTCACTTGAAGTAAGGCGCCGCTCCTGAGCCTCTTCACTTTCATTACTTTTTTATTTAGGTTCTGGAAATTTATAGTGAGCGCGTGCTCGATTGTTCAATTACATAGCAAACTGGAAAATGTGCTTTTCTGGACCGCTCCCGACCACCGTTAACGGCGACAGCCGCACTGTATACCATTAGGACTCTTCGGAAATTTGCTATCGAACGACATTAGGTGGAGGTTTGCTGGGGGAACTTGAAACCTGGAAAATGTCGTCCAACAGTTTTCCACATAGTTAAGGAACGGCGAGTTGCGCATATAATCTGAAAAGTTTGCGTCTACCTGGCGGTGAGCGTATGGGTAAATGGATGGTGCGTTTGGAATGAATGCGGATAGGTGTCGGGTTCAGTCCCCACACCATTGGAAATTCTCATGCGGTGAGAAAAGAGGCCAGTCTGCAGAGCGCTGCAGTCAAGTGCATTTTCACTTATGACAATGGCAAGGAGCATGTTCTCCAGTGATTCATACATTATTCCGATATGCTTTCTATTTGCCATAAATCGTGAAGAGGTTCGGGTGAAAATTGCATGGCACTGATTGGATCGCCACAGTGATCCTGTAGGAGCAGCGCCCTATCTATTATTCAACTGCGCGATCTTTGGGATTTGTACGTGTTCACTGCATTTTATGTCGCTATTCATTAAATGTTGGTCGGACGGAGATTGCTGCTTCAGAAGGTTATGGTAACAGCCACTGCTGTTGCGACCTACAGTAATGCATGAACAACTTGGCTCTTTTGTGCAGAGCAATATTGCAGGGTAGAGAAGGGGAGGGTAACATTCCGCCATCTGGACCTGTTTCAGGCGCGAAATGACATCGACTGTCTGAGATCGAGTGTGAGCGCTTGTAGTCGGCGTGAACCTGCGATGATGAGGTGTGGACAGCATTAAAAACGAGTCAACTTTTTAACTATTTAATAATGTTCCCGTCTATTCATTTTCAAGACAAAACGATAATGATTCTAACTAATCTGTAAAAGATCTCACAACGTGCACATACTTTTCTAATGCGATCGCCGTGAATAAATAAAATAAAACACCCATTTTCCAACTGAAACAATCACTTCCAACCGCTCACTTCAAAGGACCTCATTCACTCCCTTCCTCCTCTGCTTGCACCCTTCTCAGTGTCTGCAACATGTCAGGTCTTCTCTTCCATTTTTCTTCTTCTCTCCCATTTTTTAAGATTTCTCATCCCCCTCTCTTCATTCCATCCTCTTCCTCGACCAGAAAACCATAATATCGTTGGTTCGGCGACCAGGCGGTTCCACAATCAGGATTAAAGAGGAATAGTTTGTCTCAAAAACTCATAAACTACTTTACTGGATTCGTTAGGATGCAAAAGATGTGGAAGAGGAGGTACACCGTTCAAGGAATCAATAACTTCGGATGCCTCCTTAAGTCAAAACGTCATCGCCACAACACATTGCTACCACAGTTAAAATACGCAAGACTAGACAACAACGTTTTCACTTACATGTTTCCTTTCCTTCTACATGACAGTTGATGCCGCTCAGACAATGTGCTAATTCCAGTAGCATTGGCGATCGTAGGAGAAAATCGTGTTATTGAGCGCAACTTTCCAAATTTTTTGCATGAAACCTTCAGATTTCGGGGGAAATTCAAACAATAGCATTTGAACGCAAAATAAAAGTTCAGCATCGCCGGACCACTGCACTGTTTTGCGAAACGGGACTCCGAATTCTCAACAAAACTATATATCACAAAAATTTTCGCTCAGCTGATTTTAGCTTATGATTTTATCGCTCCAAAAGTCTATGAACGCTAATGTGTGTAAACAGTTTGAAGATAAACGTACGTCAGAGGGAATCTTTTCGTTTAGGTTGTCGGCAAAAAACCTTATGTTGACATTCTCGTGGAGATAGCTATATGACTGTATGAAACACACTAAATCGTGAAGCTTTTCGATAAAGAAATGAGACTGCTCGATACTTGCTCGTTGCACTTCCACCTCGCCGTATTCTACTGCAATAACGCTCTCACTGAACAATATCAAAGAATTCACTTCCACTTTTTTTGCCAATAAAAAACGACAAATCAAAATCTGCTCTACAAGCCTGAAGGCATACTGACGTAGTGAGGACATTCTTTTCGGAGTACTCCTTTTTCCCTTCTGTTCATACCTCGCTCATGCCGATTCCCCGACAGGACTAAAAATCTTTTCATGCATAATTAGTTTATTACGTAAATTTCCTCGGACTCTCATGCGGTGACGTCTACGTCTACAGCACAAGTCGGCAACCTTTATTTGCGATTGGGTTGCCGGTAAAAAGTCATCAAAATGTGTATGACCACAGAATTTCCACATTTCCTGATACTTCTGCTATAACTGTTACATAGATACTTCTACTATTTTCACACCATTTTCAACGTTTTTCATCCCTTTTCTCTCTCCCATAGTCCCAAAACGAACCTTTAAGGAAGAGTCAGATGAGCCAAAGCTTTCTTAATCGTAACTGATTATCCGGACAAGAAAGTTCTTGGTTGTCAACCGCATACGCCAAAATATTGAAAAATTGTAACTTGTGGACCAAACAAAAGTTGAAGGCAAAAAGCAAAGTAAATTTGCGCACTTTAATGAAAGGCCCTCTCAACAGCTTAAGAGTACATACATATCGAAAAACGATAAAAACAAAATCAGTTTTTGCGTTCACTTTCAAAAAAGAATGGGCGAATCCATCACTTTTCCCTACAAAAAACATCTTTTTTCACTCTCTCAAGTGGATTTTTTGGAAAATTTCTACTGCTGCCTCTGTTTCGGTCTCGCGATGACAGCAGAAAAGTTTTGACGGCGATGGAACAAAGCAAGTCGAAAAAAAAGGCAATCAAAGCGAAAGGAAAATTTTTGTGCGAACGTAAGCAAAGCAAAATATTGAAAAATTGTAACTTGTGGACCAAACAAAAGTTGAAGGCAAAAAGCAAAGTAAATTTGCGCACTTTAATGAAAGGCCCTCTCAACAGCTTAAGAGTACATACATATCGAAAAACGATAAAAACAAAATCAGTTTTTGCGTTCACTTTCAAAAAAGAATGGGCGAATCCATCACTTTTCCCTACAAAAAACATCTTTTTTCACTCTCTCAAGTGGATTTTTTGGAAAATTTCTACTGCTGCCTCTGTTTCGGTCTCGCGATGACAGCAGAAAAGTTTTGAAGGCGATGGAACAAAGCAAGTCGAAAAAAAAAGGCAATCAAAGCGAAGGGAAAATTTTTGTGCGAACGTAAGCAAAGCGCCTCGAAAATTTGCCTTCTCATATCTTCGTTACCGTTGCAGTCAAACTGCTCATAAGTCGGATGGAAATCGGTTCGGCAGCGGATTAAGTGATTTTGCGAAGCAGATACGAGCGGAAGGTTATCGGCTTCTGATCTATGTCATGCGTTGTTTCGATTCGTTATTTTCTTTAAATGCAGTAAGAAACTATCATGTTTGTGGCTACTAGTAAATGGACAATCGAAGCAATGAATACGAAGAATACCGTTAATTTGGCGCCAACCTAACAGATATGTATTGTCAATTATATGATGTGCAGCTCGTTTTTGACAAACTGCTTCCTCCGCAATGAAACGTTCTGCAAAGATTCGAAAGCTAGATGCCCAAACCATATAACACGTGTTACACACTAATCGCACTAATCAACTAAAGCGCCGTTTTGGTCGAAAGATCAAATGGTGATTTGCTGAACGGTAATTAAAAATGGTGATTTTGTTGATTAATGATCAAAAACATTTTCCACACCACGCCACCTCATCCACATTATTCGGCTCCAGTGTACCAAACTGCGCTACGTTAACAACGCACAATGCGTTACATTCGTAAACATCATACACTCCAATTACCCGGCTTAATTCAGAACACTAAAACAGTAACAACCATACAACACAGAGATGCAAACATCCCCCCAATCCCTTGGAACCCCGCCAACTGTAACACGACATACACAACGTGTAGACGTGTTTCAGAAGAAATATGCAACCCATCGTCCGTGATGTTGAAAAAAAAGGGAAAACAAATGCGAGAAAAAGTGCGTTTTTATTTAACGTCAACTTGCAATATATCAGTTCCATGCAGAACACGCACAAACCTCTAAAAAGTGAAGGCGGTATTTGTATAAACGAATTCAACAACTCACCACTGTAGCACATCGCCATTCCCATTCCGCTATCGCTGCAGCAACACATAATGATCGAGTGGCATGATAGAGGCGATCGATGGCACTAATTAATGCGTAGACAAATCAGTAACCCCAATGAAACAGTCGTCTCTATACACCACTCTTGATCCTTTGCCCTATGAGTTTCTGAAAAAAAAAAAGACAAAAAAAAACTATTTCGATTAGATTTCAATACGAACTTCCGCTTCATTCGCTAATAAAACTGTCTTCGTTTCAAAATAAAAATTTTGAACAATGGTTACAGCGATCACTAACAGCTATGGTTGAGATTGCTATCGACACCGAGTAAGGCGACAATGGAAAATGTAAGACAGCAGGCGCACGGTAGAACGCAAATTGTAACTGTCAAATTAATTGATAGAAAAAAACGTTTATTAACAAGAAATGATGAAGAGAAAAATTTCGAGAAACGAATGTTGTTGCATTTCGAAATACAAAAGAAAGACGAAAAAAACTGGGAGGAACTAAAAGAAATGAAAGGAAGCAAAAGAAAAGAGAGGATACGTTCAGAGTGTATAGGATATACACTCTGAACGTTCAGAGTGTATAGGATATACACTCTGAAAAGACGAAAAAAACTGGGAGGAACTAAAAGAAATGAAAGGAAGCAAAAGAAAAGAGAGGATACGTTCAGAGTGTATAGGATATACACTCTGAACGTTCAGAGTGTATAGGATATACACTCTGAACGTTCAGAGTGTCGCGAGTCAGTGATAATTGAATGAAGAATAATGAAAGCGTTTATATGCATGAAACAAACAGCAGAAAAACTTAATAATGACATGTGTTGAAATAGGTTATAGGAAAGAAAAGAAGAGATAAAAACGAAGAAGGGATATGGAAACCCGAGAGGAAATAAAAGCGAAGTGATATTTTATTTTCTTTAAAAAAAAAGGGATATGCTCAAGGCGTACGAGGGGTTGAGAATCAAACAGAGGAGGGGAGGGGGAGAGCAAGGAGGAAGGGAAAGGGGTAAGGGAAGAGAAGAGGAGGAACAGGGGAGGTGCGGGGGAGACCGCGAAAGGAGCGGAAAGGATTAGTCTTCGTCCTGACTTGGCATGCGAGAAGACCCATATCCAACCTTCCACTGCTCCCTTGCACCTTTACCTATCTCCCTTGAAACCACATTCTCTTCCATGAGTCCAACCATTTGTGGGCACCACCGAAAAAAATAAATTATGTCAGTAAAAAGCTATAACGCTGGCTGCTCTTGTAAGCAGACCACTGTTTCCGCACCACAAAGCAATTCACCTGAAATTTGGCAAAAACAGTTGCCACCTGGCCTTATCAATTTATTCCCTTCAAATGAACAGATCATTTCTTTTGGCACACTCAACTCCACGCTGCAATCTACGATTATCATCGATATAGCGTTATGTAACGGTCAACCCTCTGGATAGTAATAGGCTCATTCGTACTGTTTTGAAGAATGCAGCATTTCAGAGTATAATTAACACTTAAAACGAATAAAAGAGCTCATTTATGAGAACGGATGAGCTAGGAGATGATCAAATTAGTCTCCCCACCTCCCATATCTCCGCCCTCGCTATTTTTTTCAACTCACGGACATTTCATGTTACATTTTCGTTAACGTTTTCTTCCGTTCCTGGACTTTATTCCCTCGTGTACATATTAGCGTTTCGCGGGAAATTCACGTTTTCCTTTGCAATAAACATTTTCAAAATCAAAATCAAAACACTCGGTTAGCTCACCAATAACGCAAGAATTCATTTGGTGTAAAATTGAATGCAGAATTTACCAATCAAAAAAGAAGAGAAAATTGAAGGCCTGAATCTAAAAAGATCATTTTGATCAGAAACAGGAAAACTTAAAATCGGTTTGAAGATAAGAAAGAGCACAGAATTTCAAGACGTTGAATAGTGTTACCACCATCATATTAAAAAGTTCCACTCGTACAGGCTCGTATTAAGGAACCCAAATTAGAACTCGTATTAAAAACTACCATACATAACGTATCCTTCTAATGCGAATTCCCTCGACTGCTCTCGAACCAAAATGAAAAATTTCCACCATCGCCATAAACAAATTAGTGTAACACTATTAGTTACTTCCCTCTTCCTCGAACCACAAATAACGCACCTAACTATTTCATTAAACGTCTCTCAACAAATATTTATTTTCTACAGTTTATTTTAATAGGTAATCTGCACATTTTGATAAAGATATGAAATATACGCAACTGCAAAATTTCGCTAAGTATAATACCTGCATTAGTTATCCATATATAAAAAATATAAAATATCTCCCACATTAATGTGCATATAAGAAATTACCGACTACCGTCCCAACTTCCATCTCTCATCATGGCGTCTTCCTAATCGCCAAGATTTCTTTTTCTTAAATCTGCTTCGAGCAAAACGAATAAAATGGAATGAAGTTAACTGAGTAGCTTAACCAGTGAGGACAACAAAACAACGCTAAAGTCCAATAAGATAACACCATGGGAAAGTACATGCGACACCAATAAAATTTTATACTTTTGAACGTTTTGAAAAAGACAATAAATGAAAAGTCGAAAAAATCAACTGAAACAAAGAAATCGCGCCGTTCAGAAAGATGGAGAACATATCACCTACTTTCTTATAAACTCTAAAACAACTCGGTTCCGTAAGCCCGGAAGAGAAAAAAATGTTGTGAACGAGCATATGGACTAAAATGTCTGACCATGGTTTATCTGTACGAGAAGCAGGCCCTAAGGGCATTCATGAGAAACAACAGGGGAGGGAAAGGGAGGCATAGTGAAGTGGACACGAATTCTTACCTTGTTCAGTACTCAGATAAGCATAATGACTGAATAAGCTAGATCGGGTTGCAAAAAATTGCATTATTTCCTAAGCTCAACCTGGCTTGAACCTGGACCTCATTTGTTAACCTACTCAAGTGGACCGTTGAAAGAAAAGTTTTAAGATTTTTAAGTAAGAAGTTTATCAACGAGTTTAACCCCAAAACCCCAACATAATCCTCCTTCCTGCCACCTGCCTGCACCAATTTCTGTGGATGGAAATTTAAAAAAAAAGAAAGGAAAAAACTAATGCAAAACCCCATTACAAGTCCGGCCAGATAATTTTATGAGCTCCTTTCAGTTATAAATCCTCTCCCGATTAAGTACCCTTCATACAACCAAATCGAAGAACTTCAAATAGCAGACCCTGTTCCACTCAAACCTCTACGTACCAGATACCACCAATACAACAGACTCATGTGCCAGCTTCTACCTCCTTATATTATCGGATATCTAAAAATTTCTCTACTCGGACGTAGATCAGCTAAATACATTCAGGAGAACTATAAACATTTTTCGACTGTAAATCCTCTACCTTCCGTTATACGTCACTCTCAACGATAAGCCTGTAAGTTCTGAGAATTCATGGTCCCCATGTTGCATTCTTCGGTTCTGACCCCTAGGGCCTAACTGGACGGAGCAACCGGTTGCAAATAAGTCGACGGATTTATCGTAATGAACTTCGGATTCAACTGCGGCGTAAAGTTCGGGAAAAGTAACGATGATCGGAAGCCGTGAATATCGTAAAGTCGTCGATTCAACAACTCGACTCTGAAATGCACACCAAATACAGAACACTTTAGGTTAAAAACTCCGGTGTTGTTATATACGTATCTAAGCACATTTAACACCAAAAAGCACAGTCATTGGCGATTATTTACCCCGAAAAGCACAATTATTGGCGCAAATACAATTTGTGAAGGCTTCCACAACATACCACATTCTGAACATGCCATAATTCCTCCAGTTTATAACTATATTTGCAAAATTTCTGCGCGGAGTCTGCAAAATACTCGGAATTTTAAAAGACTGAGGAAAAACGGAAATGAGGAAGGTAAGTAGCCTTTCCGTGATAGATATACCTGAAAGAGGGTTTTAACTTACGTCATATTAAAAAATCACACATTACACATTTTTCATTTCTTGACAGTTAAATGTTAAGCTAAATACATCAAGTGTCGAAAACACGTACTTAAATAATCAATTTCAGCAACTGCCCAATATCTGCACTGAAATTTCTTCCACCGCAAGTAGTTCTCTAATGATGCTAGCGAAGCAACACCACTCCATTACCCCTCCCCTCTGATGCTTTTTTTCATGTGCTGCCGACAGGTGGTAAAGAAAAATAAACGTGGGGCATAACGGTACATTTTTCTCGACTTTAAACCAACAAGCGATGTATTCTCAACAATATTCGGGAGTTTAAAACTGTGCCGCCAAGATAGTAAAAGGTTAGTTTTTCAACCGAGAAGAGACTACCCACACCTCATGTTCGTGCTTAATTAAATATCGTTACATGCCCCTTGTTCACTTCCCTTGACTTCTACCGTATTTCATTTAGACACCAAATAACAAAGATAAATCCAGATAAAAATAATGACAATGACGGTGACGATTAGTCTATTTGACAAATTCACCGTCAAAAGGTGAGTAACGTGAGTAACCTTCTCACCAAGCAACCTTGTGTGCAGTTCTATTTAACTCGGTGAAGCAGATATACCTATCTGAATTTAGCACGCCTGCGCCGACATGACTTTGAAAACGTTAGAAGAATAGCCCATTCTGCATACTAAAGGAAGGTGTTATCATAATCAGCTGCAATATGCTTCCTACCGGATCGTTTGCAACGATCAAAAATGGGAGAGTGGATGGGGGAGGAAAAGCTGTTTCAAACGTGGGTTNNCCCCCCCCCCCCCCCCCCCCCTTCGCCGTCATCATCAGGGCTAGAATGAGCGCCAGTAAAACGCGTAAAACCGCTCCAGACGTGTTATCGACTAAAACTGACGTCCCCTTCACCCCTTCCTCCCTTTCCTTCTCCCCTTCCCCCCCCCTCTCCCCCACCTCCTCTTAGTCCTTTATATGTCTGCAGCGGAGTGTAGTAGAGTCCACGATGATCCACAAACCGGCAACTTTTCTGGTCCCTCGGAGCTCACAACTCCGGTCCGAAACAATCCCAGGGCCACAACAAAGCACTGAGTGTCAGGACTGTAGCTTCTATTCCTCAAACCATACCGCCTCTCAAAAAGCGAAGTGGTCGGTGGTGCTGATGAGCGGTGGGAGAAGGGAGCGTGAGAGGAGGAAGCGAGGTGTGGGTGGTGCCAGCCTTATGCTTGCTATGCGTTGAACCTCTTCTCCCCCTATCCGCCTTCGGTTCTGGCCCGTTTTTCCGGGTTCCTTTCGGTCGAACGCCATCTCACGCATCAAATTGCAACCACGATGAAGTAATGTTACCGAAGTGCAGCACTGTGGTTTTCATCGTGAGCGCTTAGACATGGTCCAGTCTTGTACTGCGACTTCACTCTGCGCGTAATTTTCCATGGTATGCCAATTCACACAACAAAGTTCGGGTTATCCCACATTTAGGTCGCAAAATGGACCATGCTGTGACGCTTCTCAACAGCATTCACTTCCATTCCACTTAAAGTGCGAGCAATTCTTTCAATCACTCCAAAAGCTTTACCGTAAAACTATTTATAATACCCATGTGCAGCCATGTTAGTAGAAAAGTTCTTCCCTTCATATACCAGCAGCTTAATAAATGGACAATAAGCGGCACGAAGCCAAAAGTAAAACTAATAATCAGGAAGAAGCAACTCACCTTCCACCCGTGAGTTTGCTCAAGAAGTCCCAATAACCTTTGCGTATCGCATGAGGTTCAATCGTTACACTCCACAACACATATCCTGTAGACAGCGTGTAAAGAAGTATGTCACCGTACGGCACTCTTGGCAAATACCCTTCATCGACCAGCACAAAATAATATGCCTGCAATGAACACTAGTCAAAATGTGGCCTAAGGTTACTTTGGTAAGCATGGAAAATTCTTTTAGGGATGAGGACAAGGAATAGCATGCAGCGAATTCCCTCGTCCCAGGGTAAAATTCCTTGTGTCTGTGTGTGTTTGGGCTCTCCTGACTTTACTTCTTGGTACTGCGTGACAAACGAAGCTTGCTGAATTCGTTTCGATCACGCAAGTACCGTTTCCAACACGAAGTTTTCGCAGAAGTCGCGAACGAGCTGGGGCATTTAAAGCTTCCCCCTATCATATAGGTATCGCATAGTGCTATGCAGTCACAGTATGTAGCATGTAAGAGGTCAATGGATTCAACCCGCCCGGCCCTTCTCACAAGATATTTTCGCATGGCCGACATGGAACCATTTTTGCAGGACTAATCTGGAACCATACGACTGGCCTTTCAACATTTCTCTATCTATCTCATTGTTCCGTTTATTGCGACGGCCATCTCAGCGATCTATCGACAAGTTATCCACCATCGAACTATGGCAAATGCAGCCGAAATCGAAGTATGGGATCTGAGCCGTGAACTGAGTGCTCCTTTGCCTCAACATCTCCTCTGTATATATGTGAGGGAGGTACATAGCAAATGGAGGGTGGATGTAAGATTCATAAGCCGTTGACTTGCTGTATTTATGAATCGGACGGAAAAAAAAATTGCGATATGGGCCACGGTCAGCTACTCACAGATAAACTTTTCCCAAGGCCATTAGGTGGGAGACTGGGAAGGCGTGGTTCGGTGAAGCTGCGAATCGCAGCCTCTGCGAAACAACTGCTATTAATATCTAGCGACAGAGAAAACGGACAGTTTGTGTTACGGTGTCTGCGACCATCTCAGACCTCGCACAGGACGATTCACTTGGTGCACTGCAAGGCCGTTTCACTTCCGGGAACAGATCTGACCCATCTGCCTGTCGAGGCTGTGCCTCCGATCAATTTCTCCTTCAAATTTACGTGGATGGATGCAACGTCCAGATTTAGTACTGGATTTGTTACCCATAACGAAGCAGTAGGAACAAGCATCACCTGCTTTAATGGCGGATAAGGGGAACAAATTCTAAGTAAAATTCTGAGGTCAGATGCAATGGGATTACCTCAATGAACTTCCACAGAATATACATAGCGATTGAAACGCTGGGATAGAAAAGCATCGAAAGACCGCTCAACGCAGCACACAACACCTGTGTTGCATTTGTGTCCATACTCAGCAGCCGGTTCATCATGCAATGAGCTATCTGCAAAAAAAAATAATATGCGAATTTCGACGCTGAAACAGACTAGCATCTCCAAATAAAAAACAAATTATCCTGACGCGCGTAATCAAAAAACAAAATATCGTAAAACAGCAAAAGGAAGAAGAAAGGAAACTGGGTCGAAGAGCTCAAGAAAAATGAAAAAAAAAACGCTTATTTTTGCAAGGTCTAGAAAACAATAATTCCCAAAAGTGTAAATATCGGACGGTCAGATTTATGAAAACCAGTTGGCTATGTTTTTGAGAGGTTATTCATAGCTTTCGATGTTTTCGAGAAAGCGTGCAGAGTTGAGCTATTTTAGTTGAGGTGCGGCTCACTTTCGGGATTTAGCGGAATAAAAGCTCCTTGGAAAATATTTTTCAACAAGGTTCTATCATGCAACTGAAAAAAGTTACGGGGGGGTCAAAATCGTCGATTTTTCAACTTTGTTAAACAGACTCCTTCCTGTGCGTCTCTCGTGTTCATATTCAGAATCTGCATGCCTCAGAACCCCTAAATACAAAAACTGAGCCAAATCGATGAAATCTGAGCCGAACTATGGCCGATCAAAAATTTCAATTTCCATGCCGGATAACTCAACCGGAAATGCAAATTTTGCCGATTTTTCGACACAGCCCACCCAAGACGCTCCGGCTCTATCATATATTTTCAGGATTCCCCACAAAACGGAAAAAATCGGAGAAAAAAGTGATCCGGAAAAAACTCTTCCATAGTTAAGAAAATTTCCGGATTCATATTCCGGTTCAAACGAATCATACGGACCTCCGACAAAAAATCCGACATCCCATGCCCAATCCCCTTCAAACATGTAAAAATCAAAGAAATCGAACAACCGGATCAAAAGATATAAGCAAAAGTTGTTAAACATGAAACGCACTTAGAACCGGAAAAACATGCACTTAACCTAACCGGACTATATATATATAGAATTCCTCTGGAAAAGAAAAAGTTAATTGAAAACTGGAAAGTGCAAGCACTGAAAGGTAACTGAATAAAATAAACGTCACCTGTCAGTGAGAATGCAAAGTTTTTTTAGAGCACAAGCAATAAGCGACAATATTTTTCAAAATGTAAAGATAAACTAAACCGCTCGCCAATGCCAAACAAAAGAACATATCAATTTACGCTCCTTGACTGAAAATCCAAAGCACTTAAGCGGTCCCAATTTTTTGGTCGCGGAGATATTTTCTTGAAAATTCTAAGTAATACTAATAAATTTTTGAAGGTTGTTAACTGCAGCATAGCAGCAGTAATGCCCAGAAGACCGGAAATCAAAAGAAGCGAAAGCTTTCCACATATTTCAAATATCCGTAACACTCGGGGCCTTCTTCAGGCAGTGGCAGTCCAAAAGTCTGCCCTGGAAACACCCAAGTCCCAATTCGTTCTTGATGCATGGCCACTGAAAGCAACATATATTTTAAGGAGTCATATTAATTTTAAAAAACGCCCAGAAAACAACTTGATGACATTCAATATAAAACAACGACAATTTAAATGAAAAAAAAAGTACGTGATACAGAAGAGGCAGGCAACCAAGGAATAGTGGCAATCGAAGGTTCCTATAAGACAGAAGTTGACGAAAGAATCGTACTGGCCGACGAAAAATAAATCGCCAATTCTCTAGCAGGACCAGCACATAGCTAAAGCCTAATCCACAAGTGAAATTTCTCGCGAAACTCTGCAAACAGCAACTATAGAAGCTTAACTCACTAAGGACCTCTCACCACTGCAACATCTTTAAGAAATAATTGTGATTTTCACCAGCTCGTAGCACGTGCGACAAAAACAGTAAAAACGATTGTACCTTTCGAGCAAGAAATACTATAGAAAATAAATATGACACTCAAATTCCAACGAAAATAATGACCCAAAAAATAACGCCAAAAAAATGTTGAGATCGCTCTGTTAACAAATGACAATACATTCCAAGAAAAAGCATTTAAAATAGGCGAAATGAAAATTTCCGCATGAAACAAGTTAGAATTCTATGGCGGTACTTCAAATCCTATAGCACTGGCATAAAAAAGCCGAGATCTAAGTTACTCCTACTTCTGAGAGAAACACAACAGAAGGAAATTTACATTAGTGATTTTAGGGCA
This sequence comes from Toxocara canis, assembly GCA_000803305.1. NCBI lineage: Eukaryota > Metazoa > Nematoda > Chromadorea > Rhabditida > Toxocaridae > Toxocara > Toxocara canis. The sequence goes on along the minus strand of JPKZ01002568.1, from coordinate 549,948 downwards.
ACTTCTTGCAAAATGATAAAACTGCTATATGCAACACACTTCCGAGAAACAGATGATCCATTATCTTCTCTCCCAGTGTTTGCTTGACTCTCCCGTCTCCTTCATTTTTCTCTCTCTCTCCCCCTGACACCCCCTCCCCATTCATCGTTCTATTGCTTCAGCTCATGGGGAAAACGTTCAAAGCATATGAAATAGGCATACTGAAAAGAAGAAAATTCAACTATTTTAACTTGTTACTCAGTCCGCTTCAAAAGCCACCGAATAACCTGTGCTCCAATCTTCAGTATTTTCATCTGTCCCTAATTCGCAGTAAATTCGCAAACAAGCTCTCACCTCCACACTTCTGCTGAAACAAGAATGTGTATGCGTACACAGTCGATGTTTACGTCCAAGCATTCGCAAAAACACCACGAAACGAGCCAAAAGTGGATTACGAGCATTCACCTTTTGCACATTTATAAATTCCTCGTCCTTATCATTTAGGCGAAGTGCGAAACTGAAAGCCGCTCTAGACAAAAAAAAACTCAAGGTGATAACCGCAGTAAATGTAAATAAACGAACAGGGAAAATATCAACGCAAATCATGAAATGCGTCTTATATGACCAAAATCGAACGCCATAATCTAAACCTACCGGAAGCAAACAAAAGAAATTCTTTTAAACAGCGAAGCTATATCGCTATCCCATTACAACAGTAACATTATCTTACAGTCTCATGCTTCCGGTCAACTTCGAACCACAGCCGAGCCAGGAATTCTCTGAAGCGTTACAACGCGACAGAGAAACAAACGCCAATTTGTTACGCAGCATTTCACGCTTGGTTTAACTGCACTCATACTCAAAACGTGTCACCTTCTGCCTCCAAAAATATAAATATATATAAGAACACTGTTGTTTCGCACACGTATATTCGATAAATATTCGTATAAGGTAGATTCGCAGTTGAGATCATATATAATGCGTCGAGGAGAGATGGTATAATCAGTTTACGCTGACGTTTCGCCTCCTTCAACCACAATCACAGCACAGCAAGCTGAAAAGCAATACTCATGGTATTCGCCAAACAGATTATGAAAAGCAGCGCTTCCATGAGTGAAAAAAAAAAGAAGTGACAAAAATCGTAACAAAGTATGCGTAAATGTAGAAGACATTTGATTCTAAAGACAGCACTAACTGAGCGATATAATAACAATAGAGACTGTGAGGAATGAAGAATAGGGGAAAGGAAGGTTAGCAGGAGAGGTCATAGGTCGTGCACGAAGAGGTTAGTTAGGGACAACAGTTGAACCCATCCATAGATCGCTGGTTTACGTGAATGTATGAGGCGAGCCTCTTTAATTTTTCGGATAAGTGCGCCTTTGCCTCGAGCCTGTATTTTGACGGCAATGTTAACCGCTTGAAGGCTAGAAGAAGAAGTCTTTATTCACATGAATAAAGAAAACTGCACATGGCAGTAATGTAAGAAGGCATATATCATAACGGTAGCGACACTAATGTAATTATACGGGCATACGAATATGCGAATTGTAAATGAAAGCACATAAAGAGGAAAGTATTGCACAGAAAGAGCAAAAATAGCAAAAAAGAGTTGCACATTCTTAAATAGAAAAAGCAGAATCATTCAGCATAATGAAATAGGCGATGCATATGAGTATGAGCTGGGACTCAATAAATTAAATGAGCAATTGTTCTGAAGTCAAATGAGTCGAGGCGGTTTATGAACACAGAGAGATTCTGCGCTTCAGCAATTATACTGGTAAGTTGATTCCAAATACGGACTACTCTGAACTGGAAGCAATAGAAGACACTGTTCACAGAACAGGTTTTCCGTGCTAACTGATAACGACGGGGCGACGTTCACGCGGATCGAGAAGTGTAAATAAACTTTTTAAGGGTATATCAGAGAAACCTCGGACAATTTTGAAACACAGGGCCAAGTCAAATTTAAGTCTGCGATACTCGAGAGATTCGAGATCGAATATCTTCAACCTTGCCCTATAATCAGGTGTATATGGTCCCACGAACAATTTCCGAAATGCCATATGAGTACAATATTCTTGGACTTTTTCAACAATTTTTATGTCATTGATCAGGTATGGTGACCATGCTTGCGTACAGTATTCTAATATGCGACGGCAGTACACAACATATGCTTTACGATAATGTTCTATGCATCTGTGTTGCACTGCACGTAGGATACAGTTAGCCACCTTTAGCGCTTTCGTAGCTACTTCAGTGCAGTGAAGGTTCCAATGCAAATTTGGATAGATCTTGACCCCAAGATCGCGGATCCCATCATCTGCAGATGGTAAAACTTCGTTATCCAACCGTAGGAAGTACTCGTAATGGAAATTAACGTGAAGAACTCGACATTTCTTGTACGAAATGACAACTTGCCATGACTTGGACCAAGCGCTGAAGGCATTGAGATCATTTTGCAAAATGCGAAATATAATAGCGGGACCTTGCAGAGGGCGATATATTTTTAGATCATCTGCAAACAATTTGCACACGCTAGACAAATTATCGGACACATCGTTTATGTACAATAGGAATAACAATGGGCCGAGTACACTTCCCTGTGGAACACCGCTGCTTTGATGGCGATAGTCAGAGAAGCAATCTCCTACCTTTACGGTGAAGCAGCGGTTTATCGGAAAGCTTCTTAGCCATTGTAACAGTGAACTGCAAATACCATAAGCCTCCAGGTTATGGGATTCGACAACGTGTTTCGCCATAGGACATGTTGTAGAGGATCACGCAAGTGGTGTGGCCATGCTTTAAGACATACTCTTTGATTCGTTCATGCAAAAAACGGCCCGTTTCACCGATGTAAGCGGTATTGGAAGCGCAACATTGAACGGAATAAACAACGCCTTTCAAGCAGCAGTCATCCGGCTTATTTGATGGGCAGATGATACATTTTGACGTATCGTAACACAGACGATTTATATTCTGTTGTTTATAATCTGCTTGGCAAATACCACGACTATTGTTTTCCAGCTTGCTGTGTTACGATTACGGCTCAAGGAGTCGAAACGTCAGCATAAAGTGACTATACCATCTCTCCTCGACGCAATATATACGGTCTCAACTGCAATCTACCTTATACGAATATATATATATATACATATATGTATATATATGTATATGTATATATATATGTATGTATATATTATATATATATATATATATATATGTATATATACATACTTTCGAATTTTTTTCGATCTGCACCGACGGCATTTAACGGAGTTAAAAGATAAGTTATATGCAGGATCGAAGGCAAAATTTTGACAACGGCCAGTCTGGCAAATGGCCATATACAGCAATAGAAGGAAGCCGCCTCATACGTGCAACAAATCGTGCTTATACTCCGTCTTGCGCAATCAAACTTGCAAATTTCGTTTGTATGTCTGTAAAGGACGTTTCATTTTATGCCACCGAAATGTAGGCGCCAGAATGGTTATAATGACATGAAGCCATAGCTGCTTCACGGCAATAGTTTCCATCTGCCGCATCCCAATCTGCTGCACCTGCTCCCCACGAAGCCTCCAAAATCTAAAATCTCTGAGCGATTCCCCCCTCTCTCCCCCCCCCCCCCCCCCCTAGGAAAATTTTTCCTTCGCAGTTTTGCTTGAAGTTTCAGTGCGAGCTCCAAAATTTTAGGAATTTCACTTCTCCCCCCATCCCCCCAATGGAGGACGGAAGAGGGAGAGGGGGAGGACGGTCCACCTACGCGTCTAAAATGATAAGATTTCTATTCGTATGTCTCCACTATTCTAGAAAACTCTCAAGTCACCTATGACATTTTTACACATGAAGAGTGAACTCATTTCTTTCCCACTCCTCGGTACAGGGGTGTGCCAAGCCCATGTCATCTTCATTGACCGACAGCCGTAAACTATCACCTATTCAGGAATTACGTTTCAGATCGATAAAGCCTTTCAACAAAAATTGCAGGTAAAACAAAATAAAGCAAACTTGAGGAGAGTGCACAGACTGCGACTAAGTTGCTTCCGCCTGAATAAATACATAAAACCGGCCAGACCGACTGCAAACAGAATGATCTGCCCATTAGGTAATAAGCGCACGTATCCGTGATTCGCTAACTGCCTATAGGCAGTTTCCGAAGCCTGAAGCAAATTATTCATCGGTTTCTTAACGCTTTTCCACGAATACTATTTGGCAAAATTCCAGCCGCACAACTGCACCGCTTCAAGGAAACCCTTCCCCTCCAATGGCGCAAAAACGTTAGCTCATTTTCACATTCGTGTGACTGAAATGCATTCTTTGCATTCGACTCAAAGCAAAAGCGAACGCGCTATCGAATGGAACGGAACAACTCGTGCTCGAAAAGTGGTTATTCCCGAACGCCACAGCCAGTCGCTGTTGGCAATTGCTCTAACGTCCTAATAAGCCAACAGTACACTACGGCTGTCTATCGGCTTCCCCCCACAGTAACATTCGGAAGCAATCTGCAACGCCGTTCCCCATACATTTCCATTCAGCCATTTCATTACTGCTAAATTTGTCATCCCTCACTTTTGACGCATTTCGAAAGAACAAATGAGCGTTCACATGCGAGAACTTTTTAAAAAAATTACAGTTCAAAAACGTTTCAAACAGTTTTCGGAGATGAGCGGGGCAAATTGAATTAATACATACTTATTGAAGAACTCACCAAATTGGTCAGATATAATGAAAGTAATGGCCGCCTTCTTGGAGCTTCCACCAAGATCGCTAGCCAGGAAGCCAAAAAACCGTTAATAAGGCCCATTGTTGGTAGAATGGAAAAACCTAGCAGCTCCCTAAAACTTAATTCCTTTACCTTTCTCTTTTCAACATATAAATGAGAAAAAGCAAACCATGAATTGTGGGAGGGATGACCGCAGGCAAACATTCTGATGAGACTCCCTACTAATTACAAGGAAAGGGGAGGGAGGAAAGAGAACAAGTAATGAGAAATAACGAATATGAGAAACAGCTTTAAAAATTGTAAAGAGGGTCACTTTTAGTCGATACACTAGAAGCTATGGTTGCATAATAAACCGATAGAAAATAAAGGGAATAAAGAGGAAACAGCACAACGTCGAATATGCAAATGCGCGGTGAAAATATTTAGAAAAGAAAGGAAAAAAGTCAGATGCTCAAATTTCATCTGCAGGTACACTAAATGGAAAGCATCAGCAGAATCAACAATTGCAGATGTCATTCTGCCCAAAGAAGTATTTCGCATATACTCTGAATGACGTCACGCAAAACCTATACTATAACCACTTTGCTCCACAACTTTGTGCATTTTGAGGACTTCGCTATTCGCTTGCAACTATTCGTCTCTCTCTCCTTCTCTCTCCCTCTCTCCTCTCTCTAATCTTAATATGCGTGTATGGAAGTCCTTACGAAAAGCGTTCAGTTTTCAATCCGTGAGGACTTCCAGATATTTTCGAAATCTGTTAGGCTTAGAATAGTGTTACTGATACCGTGAATTTAACCCCCCCCCCCCCTGAAAAACAGTCCACACAGTTGTTGCAACCAGGTTCAACAACGGTCTATAAAGAATTTTCACCCCCCCCCCCCCCTGAAAAACAGTCCACACAGTTGTTGCAACCAGGTTCAACAACGGTCTATAAAGAATTTTTGCCCATTTTTAGTAAGCACACTTCATCTGCATGGTGCATGGTTCAACATGAATTGACCAAGACCATCGCCCAAATGCAACTACTGGACTAACTTTTAGTTTCTACCGAGTAAACTTTTCCGACACTAAGCAAGAACTACCATACGTGCACCGGGAAGCCTTTTTTCCCACAATGAGCTCTGCGGATTGCACAACAACCGCATGCTACGCAGTATACATGAGCCAATCACTCCCCAATTTCTTGACGTGGTTACGACTTCAGCTTTCAGCTACATCAACTTGAGGTCGTTTTTTTTTTTTTCCATTCTTCTCTTTATTATCCTTTTTATTTGTCCCACATTATTTCCTCATTTTTTTCACACCTGAGCGAAGTGTAACCTAGGCTTCAACTAATGACTTCCACTCCCATTTAGCAATGGA
>JPKZ01002568.1:507380-541344 GCA_000803305.1 Toxocara canis | reverse complement strand
GGGGGGGGGGGGAGGGGGGAGGCAGCAGGAGGTGTTAAATTCAAGCCACGCATAAAGCAGAGTGGACCCAAGTGTGCGCACGGTGCTCAAATTAGAATACATGAATTAAATTTCCAACAGTTCTAAACGCAAGCTGTATTCATCGGACTCCACCTCCCTTCAACTAACACAATAGGTCTGTACTTCAGCATTTCCCCTACTTACCCCTCCCCTGTTTCTTGCCATTCTTCCAAACCTGCCACGCTGCATGCTTTCTGCAGATCGCCGAATTTGGGCGATCTGGCAAACCCTCGCCTTGACGGTTTATTCACGCGTACACCTATGGCACCACCATTGTCACTGAGCGGAACATAAGCATCTTCCGTCTATTTAATGCTCTATCGAGGCTGTGGACAACTCAAAAGTTCACGGAGGTTGGTCGACCCTATCGTATTACCCCTGTCGGTAAACCTTAGTGCTATTGTACCACTACTAGGCATTCTGTCGATAACCACTTAAGAAAACGGCCTGCACATATGGTGTGCATAAGATACTTACAATGTAGAGGCTAGCGTACGTTTTAAACGAGAACGAGCAGCTGTCCCACATCGCATCTCGAATAGCACCATAACAACTCGGATTCCACGTATGGTGCAGTTCGTAGCAGTTAGCCGTCTGAATCCTGAATCCGAGCACATCGCCAAAAAATTTACTTAGTACGCTCATCGTGTGATCTGCACCTTGAAATACGAACAGTCAAAACTACCAAAACTGCTCCGACAGCATGTGACAAAATCGAAACGCTCAGCCGCATAACTCAATTTGAGTGGGACGAAATGGTACGGGGCGATTTTATGCGAGATTACGTAAATACAATTTCTTGTTGTTGGTATGAAGTAGAGGGGGAGGCAGAGAGAGAGAGGCATAGATCCTAACTACACATCTCATGCAAACGACCCTAACCTACAAATGAAGCTTGCTGCGGTCAGATCAACCAACCGGTTGCGCAACCGTTTCTCGCTGCGTGTAGTCTACCAAAACTTGGGAGGCGTGCACTAAGCTGTTAAAGCCAAAAATTTGTTGGCCGCTTCTACCTGTTCTCCATAAAAGAACACAGTTTAATACACTAACGCAAAATGTCCGACTTTTAAACGTACCTAATGACGACAACAACAAACACGTTACCATCCATCTGCGAACACCTTTCGCAAGCAAGTTTCATGATGTGCAAATGTCTCGAAACGAAAGTGTGGGAAATTAAAAGTAGGATGAATTTCAAAGCGCAAAGTTGTTGAGAAAAAACGCGCCCAAAAAAAAACCGCAGAATTCATAAGCGAAACTGAGGCATAACGAAGTTTCGAATATATTTTAGCTGTTCACGACTGCAAATACGAGCATTGCCTCTTTAGACTCTACGAATGTGTTTAAATCGATTGTGCCGACGTCGATGCCGGAACATTCAAAGTTGCTCACGACATTTTGCATGCATTTTGTGGCATAGGTGTACCAAGCGCTATCGCAAAGCATACGTACTGAATTATTAGACATTTATGGAATGTTGCACTCAGTCTGCTCAACTCATTTGAGAGCGATGTAAAGGCTATGTAAAGACTATAGAACATATGCAGGAATATTTTACTCGTGACTCCAACGGTCTGTTTCAGTGCGTTCTTTCATCGATTTCACCATTTCATCATTAAAATGCTTTCACCGGCTTGTGCTGTTGTCCCTTTCCGATTGGTCTACTGGACTAAGACATTCGTGTTCTTCATGGAATTGCGGACTCTCTGTTCTCGATGGACCAGCGATTACTGAATTTTGTGAGCGTTTCCCATCGCGCAGCAATGGGGATATGAAGCCCGAGCCAGGTAACTCGGCTGCACACTCAAATGCTTACCCACACGTATTCATATACACAGACTCATGCACGCAAACACACGCATACGCGCATGCAATCACATACAGTCGCACACATAAACGCATACACCCCTATAAACGTACACATATGCACACGCCTATACACACCACATAGACACGCACACGCGTACTCATGCACATATACACATACACACATACATGCACATACACATACACATACACATATTCAAACAGGCATATGTATACATATATATATATATATATATATATGTACATGCCTATACACACATATATATGTATATATGTATATATGTAATGCATATATGAATGCATATATAATGTACGTATATATATATATATATATATGCACATACACACGCACACATACACGCACACACACACACACGCACACACACACGCACACACACGCGCGCACACACACGCACACACACGCACACACATACGCACACACACAAGCACACACGCAAGCACACGCACACGCACGCACACACGCACACACACACGCACACACACCCACACACACACGCACACGCACACGCACGCACACACACACGCACACACACGCACACACGCTCACACACACGCACACGCACAAGCACACACACAAGCACACGCACACGCGCACACACACACGCACACACACAAGCATACATACAAGCACACATACACGTCCGCATAGGCATATTCACCCTGTCCGCATAGGCACGTATACATACTCGTGCATATATACACATTTTATACCCACGCCTGTGCTGTGCATACAGGTACAAATAAACATACGTATACGCACGCACGTACACACACACACACACACACACACACACACACACACACCACGTTTGCATATATACATTTATATTTACACGTAGGCATACACATATACGCACATTTCTAGGTATAATCTTCATGAGTATAACCGGGACAGGACAGGTAGCCGTGATGAGGAGTCGCGTCAATGAACCGTGCGTCTTTCGATGCCAGTACATTCCCAAACTGATCAGAGATATGAATATTTCACAATTAACAATGCAAGTTTCGATCGAGTTCGGTTTTGAAACCGTGAACTATCAGCTTATCGCTTCAAACATTCACCGAAGGTTTTTTTCAGATAAGGCATAGCCACTGCTGACTGCTTTCCGCGCTTTACACTTGAGGTCGGTGTTCTTTTGGGCTTGATTACTAATGTGCCGATTCTGCTCGTAACAAATTTTGCTTCGTTGTTCGTCGTACATGAAAACGTAAAAGGTTGAATATGTGTAGTTGGATTCGTCAGTGTGACATTTAATCATTATCTTGGAAATGCTGATTAGGGTGTTTTCGATCTGCAAAGTTTGTAACGTGACTGTTTCGCGGATATCATGCCCCAAATGTCCCGTTAGAATATTCCAGACAAACATGGCATTCGCCCGTCTGACCTTTGCTTACCCTCATTCCCCTCAGATCGCCGTCAGCCAGTCAGAATGCAAATTTTATTTTTTTGAGCAGTGAGACGCAATGCACTGATCGACGACATTGGAGAAGGTTAAGAATTCTCAAAGTCTCTAGAGCGTTTGTACGATTTATTCCCGTAATCGAAAATCATGACCAAAAAGCTTGATCTAAGAAAATTTGCTCCGGAAATTCATGACCCTCGAACTCGGTCAGAAAATGGTGATTTGTAAACATTTTTGACAGCTTAGGAGGAGGAGGGGTAGTAGCGACAGGCGAATCGAATCGTTTAACAAATGTTGAATAAATAGTTATTGCAGCAATTTATTTCCACATGTTTTGTCGCATACTTCCGTCAGTTCAGTGTCAAAAAATATGTTTTCAAGAGAGCATGGCAGATTTTTTTTTTGCGTTCTCCGGGGCAAAGATTGTTCACCGTATAGTTCCAGTGTAGCAGCAATATTACGAGTAAGTACACCACGAATGTTTTTAAGTTAGAGGATGTCATAGCTTTTTCAAATGCTTGAAAGAAGTTAGCGGGTAGAGGCATCAGTTGAGGCATTTGTTTTTTCGCCGACTTCTGTGGGGTAGTTTTGCAAAAATATTTGAGTTCGCAGAGACCGCCAAGTGCTTTAGAATATTCATATACGTAGCACGATTATGAAGTGTTCTTGATGCATCATCTGGCATTGTTAAAGATACCTTCGAAGCTGGTCAAAAGGTTGCAGCCGAGTCGAGCTGATAGCGAATACTTCGTTGAATCGAAAATCTGCGCGTGCAAATGCGCGCTTCATTGTGCTACATTGACCTTTTCCTTATCCTCGAGAATCGTCCTGTTGTGATACAGACGCAGTTCAGAATTCAGTAGGCGCCGTTGACATAGCAACAACTCGAGTTGCTAATGAGGCGCTTTTCGCAGCCAAACAACGCCTATTTTCACCTTATTACTTCTAAAGAGCTACTCTAACTGCTTAGTTGTCTCCTCATACGTTCATGTTAAGGGCGAATATGGCTTTCGGCTTCTGAGATAGCATCACCATAGTTTTTTTCTGAAAATTGCAAGCGCTGATTGCTTCAACTATTCGCTCAGTCTTAAAGCATCCGGTGCGCCGCACTGATGTTCTTGGCTGTTTTTGTTAGACTTGGTGCAAAAATTCCAAGGGCAAAATTTTATAGCGCCTGAAATTAGCTGTCATTTTGTGTGAGGTAGAGCATCTGGATTTTTTTTCAGTAAGTCTTTCAGCGTACAGTTATTCGCTGAAGTTGTGTCTACATAAATTTGGACGGTCACCAAAAAATCCAATGAATAATATCTCAATTGATCCATCGCAAAAGTCGGTAACTGCCAATGCGACGGCCGCACTTCAGAACTGCACTTTTGATGCGATCACTGAAACCTGCCTGGTCACAACCGACGAAGACGGCAATATGGAGAGTGCTCTGTTCGCATTACTCTTCTGTGTTATTTTCGTACTGTTATTGGCCCTTCTGCTATTGCTTATTTGTAAGATCTGGTCATTAAGAAGATCGGTTGTGCCCTCTATTTACAAGATCGACCAAGCCACTGGAGCCGTTATCTCCGCACCCAATATGACTGGTTCGTTTCTTTTTTTTCGGCAGTCGATGTTTTCGTTTGTCGACGAGTACATGTTTTGTCATTGCCTGATTTTTGGGTGGAAAAATGTTTATTTTTAAGTCCAGACATGATCTCAAGACGACAAGCGGCTGAAATATCTGCTCACATATTCGAGATGAACGAGCTTGAGTTCTGCGTTCTGAGCAAGAATGATTCCATCTTTGAATTTTTTAATAACCAATCTTCACATTTCGTTCGCTCTATTGATGCCCTGTTTTAAAAGTTAAGGGTCTATAAACCGATGGTTCCATTTTTAAGGAAAACGCTTTGTTCAAATGGAATTTGTGATCGTAGCGAACCGAAAACGAAAAACACGAATCGCGCGTTTATGGCTTGAATAGGGAAGTGGAACTTAAGCGAGCGCTAGCGTAAACAATCGCTTGCTTAAGGCGTGCGCCGTATGCATAAATATTGTACGCGCGCCTTACGCTTAGTGTTCTGTACGAGCTCGTTATATGCAGAAACTACCCTTAATCCCAGGAGCCGGTGCATTCTTTCACAACTGGATTGCTCATTGAGCAAGTGTTTTATTTTTCATTCCAGTCAGAAATATCTGGGCTGCTTTTGGTCTGTTTGAATCATATCCCTAATGTTTTAGTCCTTTTGATCCGTTCAGTCTGTTTGAATTGTAGTAGCTTCTGCTATACTTAAGTCGTTATTAAATGATGCTATCACAACCTACAATTGACCAAAGAAACTCATACAGCCTAGGCAATACTTGATTTGCCTTTTTGTGGTAAGGAGCATTTAACTTATTTGGAGCATGCAGTAAATATTTCTCATTCGATTGAAAAGGTGCTATGAGCCTGGCCCAAAATTATTTCTTGTCGGCGGCAGTTTAGGTAGTTGAAAGAAGAACGAAGTTGTTAAAAGTTCCTCCAAATCAGTTGAATGACATCATAAGGTGATTGGACATTAGTTATAGAAGAATCATGTATATATTCATTGTTGGCATAGTTATTGCAAAAGAATTTGTTATAGGGCACGATCAGTCAGAAAATATAGATAGGCGTAAAATATAGATAGGCAACTGCGAATGAATGCTTTTTTACGACGCTGTCTCTATTTACAATCGTACGGGGCGTATCTTATGTTTTCATTCCGATACAGCTCTAGCTGCCACTAGAGGTCACTAGGCACAACAGAGAAAAGCTGCTTAGATGGTGGCCTTTTGCTTTAATTTCTTGGCTTGTAAGCGCTAAATACGAGATGGCAACTGCCTCGACGGGAAATGTAGTTTGTATACAAGCGAGTAATTTTGGGAGAGTTTGAGTGAATCCAGGTTGTTCACGACAGTTAGCATAGCAGTTACAATTTTTATGCGAATCGCGATAAGTCGTGGACAGACATTGCTCCAACTTTCTTCCGACTGGTCCCATCGAGATATCTACCTCACGGAGCACAAAAGGGACGGGACAGGCCCCTGAGGCAGCCGATAAACAAAAATTAACCATGAATTCTCATTTTACGTGTTTGCTCGTCAGCGCTTGAGTCTGGACTCATTTGTTATTCGTCAACCGCATCGTGGACCTCCATCGAGATAAAAGAAAAAAGTGATTTTGAACTGAAGCGAAAGAATTTTAAAATGTTGTCACCAACTCCGCTCTTTAACTGTGATGCGAATTTCTATAGCAATTATTGGCTCTTATTATTTCAATTATTGGCTCTTATTATCTCTATCTATATTATTTCAACTATCCGCCTCCACGATTTGCACGACGTGCAGACGTTCTCTATACTTCCTGTACGCTGCAACCTTTTTTGTACCGAGGGATTGCGAAAAAAGTTTGCGAAGAGCCTTCTTATCGTTGACGATACTGTTGTTTCGCAGACGCATTATACAATATTATATGTATATGTGGGATAAACCAGGTCGTCAATGTGCCTTTGCTATCATTATGGCTCAATGAGCCGAAACCTCAGCATAAACTTTTCTATATGTGTCACCCCATTCGACGCATTCCAACATTCTCAACATTAACCATGCCATTTATGCTACATGTTTATCCTACATATGCAAGTACGAAGAGCTTCATTAAATGTTGCCTCAGTTGTGTGCATGTTTTCGTCCCATGATACTTGTGCTCCAAAATCGAGGAGTGCTGGTAGTTGTACAAGATGCATTAAGATGATCCTTTGCATGCGAGGTCGCCCAAAAATTGAGTGCCGACGGACCCTTCGCATGCCATTAGAACTTGTACCTCCTTCCTTCCCCTCACGCACTGTGTAGGTTGAGAATACAAAGATTCGCTCCACCTTCCCACCTGTAACACCGTTGTTGCAGACGACACATTGGACCTGGCGTAAATGCGCTTGATTTATCCCTATAATGAATCTCTTTACGCTGAGATAAACCATCCCATCCAAAATAAAACACAAAAGTACAATTTGCTAAAATATGGCTGAAGTAGATCATTTGCTTGGAAGCATAATAGGGCTTATATTGGCAGTTCTGTGGTTCAAACGCAGAGAGTATAGTCCTTCTCGGCCAAACTAAAGTGGTTACGAATGGCAGCTTCAAATGGCCTTCTTAAAGTTCGATTCTTATATCGAAAAATCGATGCAGATAGTCGTGCATGACAAAAATGAAACGAGAGATGCTGAAGAGCTGGGAACCAGTAACATTGCTACCGAATCTGATCTTAACGAGCCTCATATCCTAGAATGCACAGACGGGAAGCTACAGCAATGCAAGCGTATGCCAGTGCGACCTGCAAAAGTGGTGGCAAACCCGTTCGGATTCGTCCATGCAGTGAAGAAAAACAGAATGTTCCATTAGAGAAAAAACTTGGTTTCTTTATCTTGCTAACAGAGGCTAAGCTGAGACCAAATGCAAAACTTTTCCGCCATTAATATCACTTAGGGAATTAATTATACATGGGATGAGCAATCACTGTATACATAGTATATATATTATATGTATATATATATATATATTTACATATATAATTTATTTATTCATTTATTTGTATATAATTTATTCGTTCAAATATTTATTTATTTATTTATATGTTTATATCTATACATGCACAAATCTTGGGGTTGTAATATATCGTAATGTTGAATATTTCAACTGCCGCAAGCTGTAAACAACAAGAAAGTAAACAACTTAAGACATGCCAAAATAACTCTTTTCGAAACAGTTACTGCATTCTGCAGAAGCTATGCCAGCAGACGTCCAGCGTCACAGTCTAAGACCTGTAACTGTTAGTCCTGACCAACACATTTGCGCTCTTAAATAAATGCTGTCCGAAACACGTTTATTTATCTAAAACTCATCTTTTTACGTACAGTTGAGAGCGATTCATCGAAAGCGGCTTTTAAAAGCACACAGACGCAGATGGCGAACCGAGCAGTTATTGGAGCAATTGCTTTCATTCGCTCATCGAATATCTCAGGAAATACCGACCCAATCAATATTCGAAAGAATTTAAAAAACGCTGTTTCATCAACGAATTATTGCAAATGATTTTATATAAATGCCCTGAGGGCGCTTCGACAAGATGTACTGCGAAAACTCCAAATTACCAGCACGTCTGATGTGAACATGATCGGCACTGGACGATCCTAAAGCGATATAAATATGAAGGAACATTCATTCACGTCCAACACAGCGCATAGTATTAGACCAAAACCACCCACGGGTGAATTAGAGTATCGCACAGCTACTTACTCCTAACACAGCAGATGTGCGTCATAGAATTCCACTGGCACCATGATCGCTTCTTCGTTTCACTACAGTTGGCTGGTTTGTCGATTAGCTATTTTGCGCATCATTTGTTCCACGGCAGTCTCACATGCATTCAACATGTGCTGTTGAAGAAGCCGTCTTTTTTTGATAGTGATGTGAAACAACGCAAACAGTTTTGATGAGCTACAACGTATTAGGAGTGATTTGGAATGCCAACAGTGCGAGATGGCTAGAAAACTTTCGAAAAATATTTGATGAAGGCGATTGATTATATTTGAAGATGTGTTCGTTTGATAGTTTCTGCTGCAATAACTCTGTCATATTTGCACTACGAACATTTTAAACAACGTCTCTGTGCTTTAGTGAACTAATGGTGAATTTAAACTATGGTAAATTGCCGCTCGATATTTTTTAGAAAAAAACTGGACTTATGCAACAGTTTCATTTGTTAAGTGAATGGACAAATTTTTTTTTGTTTTGCAGAGAATGTTTGACGAACGATCGCTTGGATGGGAATAAGTTGTGCTATTCGCAAGGTGTGATGCCGCAACAACATTTCGAACCGTTCCAATAAATCGTTGATATCTGCTGTCACTTTTTTCTTTTGTCGCTTTCTAAAATACAATTGCACTAACAGAGAATGGACGAGAAAGTTGAAAGCAACAAAAAAGCGAGAAAGCAACGAGGGAGCATGAAATTCGATCTTTAATTGATCATACAGTGTACGTAAGCTTTTCGCCGGTTTCGAATAGATCAATTGATTTTCGGCGCTAAATTATGTTGTATACTTTGTTAAATGTGAAGTAATAATTTCACATCTGAACACATTAAATGTGGAGAAAAAAATGAAAAATCCTTTTTTGAAAAATCGTCCTCATCTTCCACACAAACTGCTCGGGCTGAAATGTGCCTTTCTAATTTTCATTGTTTCCTGGCCTTTCTAATGAATCTCTAATGGTCTTGCTCAGTCAAGCGAAACATTCTTAGAGTTCAAAAAAAGTTCTTTCTTAATAACTGTGGTTTAAAACCTTTCAAAAAAAGAAGAGAAAACGCCGGACTTTTCTCTTTATTTGTGGCAGCGTATTTGAAAGTATCGTAAAAAATAACGCGTCGTTAGTTGGTGGCCGCCTTTACAGATAATGCAAAATTGCCGCATCGCATTTTGAGTTATAGTTGATGCACATTGGCAATGATCAAAAGTAGCTAAAAGCAGGGCAAAATTGATTTAAAAAAACCCAAGTAATTAGCGGCCAGATGCGGTTCTGAAGCACGCTTGCGTTCATCATGAAAGACAATCATCAACTAGCCAAAGAAAGAAGGATTTTAACATAACTTCTTTTATGCACTGCTCTTTATTCTGTCCATTGCTGCATCATCCAGTGAGGCTACTGATGTGCTAAAAAAAAACCTGATCTTTTTTCGTCCTTTAAATTGAGCCGAAGACGCAGAAATAGATGGTGGGACAGATAGTCGGCAAAGGAAACGACGAACTCCCACTTACTGCTCAACGCACACATTTTTGGGTATTGTTTTGAGTACTTTTCAAAGCTCCTTTAGATGAACCGTTTTTAAAGAGTGCTTTTGGCACATTCCTAGCATCATTGACAATTATTTCCTCACCAACTGTTTTCGAATGAACATATTGGAACGATGTGTGACGCCATTATGTCGTTTTCTGTAGTTTTGTAAATTTAATCGATTGGATGCTTCAGAAAGCGCATTTTTAAATGAATTTTTGCCCTTTATGTAAGATTCGAAATGATTTTTTTACCGGTGCAAACGAATCGTCAGGGATACAAGCTAAACACCTTTTTTTCATCCTCTCACAAATGAGAAAAGTGCGCTTTCGTGAATTTCTCACATGAGAAAATATATTTGCCTTTTCTCGTCGAGCATTTTTGATTCTTCATAACACTTCGGAGGTCGTATTGTTTACCGATGAAGTCAGTGTTTGTCGTTCGTTTTGTATTGTCCTGATGAAGTGCTAGTCTCTTCTAAAAGTTTGCGTGAGTTTGCGGGTTGCATAAACTTTTGACAAAATGTAAAGAACAACCAATATTTCCTTTTATGATTTTATTCCACTCAATTTCCTCAGCAGCGGCGTCTGCTGTACTTTTCAGTCGTCGTTCTCAACACACGTGGATTGTTTTTTTTGTTTTCGTATGAGCTTCTTCACAGGTCAATGGATGTTTCAGTTTACCGCATTCACCTGAATAAAGAGCCCATGATCTTGCATTGTTTCCAGATCGTGAGGGGATGGTTTTTTTCCAATTAAGAAGCGGCTTTCTATTCAAGAGGGACCTTCTGTTTTCCGGTCTCCTGAGAAGATGATCTTGTATTCCAAAACCCCCCTTCCAGGAATCCTGTTCCAGGAATCGTCTCTCTCTCTCAGTGCACTTCTTTCATTCAGAGGTTCCTTTATTCCACGGGATTTGCTGTTAAAGCAGATCCTGTCTTCAGAAGTGGTTTTTTTCTCAGATTCTAAATTCAGAAGTTGTTCTTTCTTTAAGGGAGCACGATATAATTTGGTGTCGCTGAAATATGTGGGTTGAGGAAAAAATTTCATCTTCTCAAAAAACCTGTGCGCTCTGCGGTGACCTTCTTCGACAAATTGATGCCTTTGATGTCCTAAAAAGTGTTCTTTTCCTAAATTAATGTGATATTTTTGCATCAATTGGCAAGCAAAGAGTTAAGCCAGAAAATCCAATTGCTTCACCGATCGAAATACTTTCGAAAACTATTTTCCGTATAGCATTTAGAAAGCGCCGTATCGTTCGCTATTTTGAGTTTTCTTCAATTTTTCAAGGTCACTCTTCGCGCCGAAATCTTAACATTCCTAAAAAAAATCTTTTAATCAAAGAAGCGCAACTGTACTGCATAAAACGCAATTCTTTTCGGATTACTACGGATAATGACGCAATGTGCAGCAGGAGATATCGCAATGCCACTTACTGTTTTCAAATATGTGACTGAAATGACACTGTGCTCAATGCGACCGATGAGATAATTGCAATAACACCTTTTATTGAGCGACAATCAGCTGCAAAGCAATGAGGTACACATGTTTTTATCGATAATTTAAAAACGCCGCTGATTAGCACCTACTCACGAGACGGTTGAAGTGCAATAAATGGAGCAAAACGTAATGCTATTTGAGATTGGCTGCAACTTTCTCATGAGACGAAAAATTTATTATGTATAGTTTCATCACAGTTAAACACTCTCCATTTCTTTACTCTAGATGTTTTTTGAAAGGAGTGAACTCGATAGGCTCTTCTTCAGAATAAGCTCTCTGAAATGTTTCGTTCTTGGAAGTGAAAAACTTATAAACCATCCTGGAAAAGAAACCGTTTATGATGAAACCGCTTATCAAAACACTTGTGACAAATAGTGCCCTTGTAACTACAGATAACCAATTTTTCACTTATATCAATCTGCCGAAGATGTAAAAATGGAAACTCAGATCCTCTTCTAACCAGCTGACCTTTTTGCCTGAGAGCAAAAGGCTCCAATCAACAGTGTCAATCAGAGTTGGTGAACGCTCAGAGTACGTCGACGCCTGCCTAGACTAACTTGTAGTCTGCTGAAGGAGATGTAAACGTCAACATTAAAAGAAGATCATGAGAGCAACAAAAACTTGAATATCTTTTTAAAATCTGCAACGTCCAAACAAATTAAACTTCTACAAAGAATCGTTATTCGGCCGAATACGATTGGCCAAGAAAGTTTTTATGTTTATATTGATAGCCTTTTGGTCACGCTAGACCACGCAAGTTAAAAAACTTTTTTGTTACTGAGCAAGAACTCGCCGGAGATTACTGGAATGTCAAGGAAAGTTCCAATCCTTTTATTTGCGCCCATAAATATTGCGCTGCTCATTTTCACTTTTCGGTAGAGTAAAACCGCTGTGACGAAAGATAAGTTTGCGTCTATTCGAGGGCGTAAAACTGGTAGATATGCCATCTTGGGCGTTAATATTGGTTTAGTTGAAAAAGCATTCAAAGTAGGAGAGATAATTACAACATTTAAATTTACGATTATGACATTATGCTACGAAATAATTGCTAGATCTGTTAATGTGTTAAATAGCACGGTTTATGTTTACACGCAAGTCTTTATGCTTGATGAAAAGGCCATCAATTTTTGCTACGAAAAAAAAACTTTTGGTGTGAATAAAATTCGATTGACTCATTCAAAATATTGCATTTACTGCAGAAAATTCTTTTGAAAGCGAGGCGCACTTTAATCTCTTTCGCCGTCGGCAATCTTCGATCCTTTTCAGTCCTCATCAGCAAGTATTCCTTGTCTTAAGGGGCAGGTTTATTATCGCGAATAAAATTCTCAATTTTTTCTTTGGCAAGGACATACCTGTTTGCTTAATTCTGCAACTTGCACAACACAGTATAATCAATACAAGTAACGTTTCATATTTTATAAAATCATCATATAAGGGAACAGGTCGTTTTAGCGGAATATGATATAGCAGTATGTATGTACTCAAAAGGCGCATTATGAGCTACTTCCAAGATTTAGTTCTCGGGATCTCGAGCGAGCTGTGTTTCGTCGTTGGGGCCTTCTGATTCTTCGTCTTCGTCTTCTTCGCTAGGTTCATCTTCGAAAGGATTTCGATAGAGATGCAGTGATGAACCGCATGCTTTGGCTGCCTCAGCTACTGTTTGCTTGCCGAGCGGCATATTGTGTGGGTCCATTGATGATTGCTTATCCATACCTGAACATCGAATGCAATCGTCAATGAACGACATATTCTCGAAACTATCTGTATTGATTTCAGACCCCCATTCCGGAATTGCATTTTGGATTTGGGCTTGGGGAAGAATGTTTTTACCAGATGCAATGTGCATAATCAAAGGTGCCAAAAATACTCTCTGGTTACTATTCGACCCCTTCAATTTAAGCAGTACTTTATACTTCGTTTGAATATTTTGGAATTCTTCTAGTTTGACAAGCATAGGGTGACAACGTAACTCAGATGTTTTCTCTAGTTCTCGTTTTCGCCTATATGTAGAGCACATTTAATCGCAATCCTACGACAGCTCAAATGATTTAATTCGATTTGGCATAGATTGTGGTTCCGCCCAAGATGGTTGAGTGGTGTACGCGTCATGTTTTAGATAGGGGATTTACGACTCCTGCGTTCAAAACGTTCAATAAACATACACATACTGGAATGGTGTCGATCATCTTTTAAAATTGGCGAGCGAGAACTGTGGTGAACGTACTCGTTGGATGCGTTGTTAGGCTGAGAAATCGTCTGAATAGAAGATCGTGGTTGCAGAAACGTGTGTATACCTCAAACGGATGTAACTAGTACACTCACTTGCAACACTTCAAGCGGTTATGCGAAAAATATACGAATCCACATGAAAACTGTTGTGGAAAGCACATCGACTGAGCCATTGTAGACCAAAGGTACACTTAATCAAACGGGCCAAAAATGGTTTCGAAACTACCCTAAACAGCAGTTGGTGAACAGTGCAGCAGTTCTTGAACTCATTCATTTGAAATAAAAACATTAAACTACTACTGCTTAGGGCTGCACGACTGGAAAGCAGTCAGCAGCTGCAAGAACGAGAGAGCAAAAGTCACAAGAAAATCAGGGGCCGCAGCATTGGGAAAACAAGCGATGCTCGCCTGTGCTTATGAACATGAAGCATGTCTTATGCGAACGCTCATCTTCGTTAAGCTGCGTGCAAAACGCGTACACCTTATGCATAAACGTCTCGCTCATATGCTAGTTACGTTTGCGTTTTGCGATGCACTGCCATTTCATCGCATAATGCACTCGAAAGTTGCACTGTGAAGGCACAACTGAGCGCTGAATGATGAAGCAATCATTGAAACTGTGTGTAATAATCATTAGTTGTGTGTGATATTCATTACGAGTATTAATGGCCAGCGATCAACTTGATACTCATTAGTACTCGCCATACATAGGAAGTTTGTAGGTGAAAGAAATAGAGCAAATTCGATGGTAACCGCAACAATGAATGCACAATTCATGACAAAGTACTAAAGACATTCACACAGGGGTTATATGAGCAAACATATTCAGAGCTGTCGCGTGCAATAAATTAATTCATGCGTTATCCGTTCAAAGATTTTCGTTTTCCCCAAGTGTTTACTATCATGGTAAGATTAAATTATATTTGTTTACGTTTCAGGGTTGAAACTATTTTCGTTCGAAAAGTGAAAGGCGAACAATTCAAGGGATACCTGCGCAGATAGATGCTACACACTTATAACCGTTGAACAGCTCCTATTATATAAGACTTATGCTGATAAATGCCATCATATGTTACTGCTGGTCGCCCTTTTCCGTATTTTCAGTTTACATCACTATAGCTCTATCTATTTTTCTTCTCTTCTCCTCATACTTGCACAAACTTCCTCGGATGGTGTTCTGAAATTCGTACCACCAGGCAATAGAAATATGTTACCTCATTCCTTGTGACCGCTTCGTACATTTTACTGATAATGGCACTGATGTCAGGCACTACGTTAAAAGCGTCCGCACGCAATTAGCGAACAAAGTAATAAATTGAACACCCTGTGTTAATTGAACACCTTGATTAACGGTTATGCCATTCAAGATTCTCCGACTTCCTTCCCGAAAAAAAATTGAAAGCTAGTTTCGCGTAAATATCATCAATTACGCATTTCATGTCGTACCAGTAGTACCGAACAAGATGATACGAGAAAGAAACTAAGACCAACCGACAGGAGCTGCCGAAGGCGTTCGATCGGAAGCCATTTGTAATATCTGCCTCTGTACAGACAGTTCCCTCAAATGTCGCTGACTTTCTCGAACACTCACATATTCGTCTAGCTGTTCCCTGAAATTTGTTGTCACGAAATGTTAGGCGTTCTCAACAAAAGATGGTGAATGTATCGTATTTCTTATAAAAATCAGTTGGCAGAAGAAATGCTATTAATAGTATCGAAGAAATTAGTCTCCTCATATCGAGTTTTGCATCTGGTCCATGATATCGATGGACGATGGCCTACTGACAAGGAACAGAAACGCTGCTCGTTCAAATTTCATAGCATTATCACAGAACGAAAAGAATAGTGGGACTAGAAGTAAGTGAAAAAAAAACACTCAAGTGTAACACTTTCCTTGGCTTTCAGTGGAGCATTCTTCTTCGTTTACTGCTAACTGAGATAGGTTGTGGCGATCGAATCAACAACAAAAGTGTGTTGCGTTTGTTTTGAAGGATTACTCACGAACTTCTCCTCATGCACTAACTCGGATCATGGCAAATCGAAAACGTAGAACGCACATCGTATATGTTAGGCGATGAAACGCATAGAAATACAACACGCATGAAAGTGACAAGAAACGATCACGCGCCTCACCTATATGCTCATCGCATGTTTTCGATTTGCTGCCGTTTATGCCTCCTCTACTGCTCGTGCTAATCGCGTGCTATAGCCAGTCTAGTAAAAATAGTCACATAAATTTTCACAGGTGTGTTACGAACTATCTTAAATGTAAAGACTTGCATGTTTCTGAAAGCCAAAAACAATTTCTTAAAGGCGCTTCTATAATGAAGATATTGCATTTGCCGTTTTCATGCAAGCATTATTTATTAAGTACGGCGATAAAACTTTCGATAAAAGCGCTGAAAAAGGTGACAAACTAACTTTGGTGTTTTATAGTCTCTCCAATGTTGTCCTTCGCGTCGCCCGAAGAAGATCACACTGAGCAAAATTAGAAGCAATATGCAACATACTCCCAACATCGGAAACATCTGAAATGTTCTACTGTAACAAGTGGCTGTTTTCTCAAATAATAATTGCCAAGCGACAGAACTGGTTAATCCAAATTTCCAAGAAATTGGTAACGGTGTAACATCATCGATAAAGTGATTATTTAGTCTAAATATGACTAAGTTGCCCAAAGTACAGACGTAAAACATCGCATAAGCAGACCAAAAATGACTCCCAGAAGTAATATCGTGTGCGAATTGCGCCTGACTCCTCGATAATTAGCGTCGCCTCGGTGGAGATCAATGGCGTCGGCACTTTCCTCTCCTCATTGAGAACAGCGGCGAGAAGTCTTGCGCGTGGTGCTTCACTCTCCTCGCCAATGTGCATCATTGTCACGTTCTTCTAAAATACGCTGCTGTGCATAAATGTGTCCAGCGACAAGCGCTTCCCTGCACACTTGGAACTGTCCGTAGTCAAGGATAGAAAACATGACCGCCAAGGAGCTTCGATAGGCGGAGAGGGCAGTTTTTAGATTATGGGTCAATTAGAAAAAAACACCCGGTCTCCAAGTGTGATCTTAGTACGTCATTAGCACCTCTCATCACTCAAAACTTTCGCAAGACATAATAAAATCTTCATGGTTTGCTTTTCTGCGCTCGCAGTCATTTCAGAAATCGGTCTTTCTGCTAACCATTGGTTTAATGCTGCTTTTGCACTTTCTGTTTGTGGAAGTGTTGCAAATTTATAATTTTGCGTGAAAACAGTTCGAGAAAAGGCCTGAAAACTGCAGGCTTTTTAAACAGCTGGTCTAGTTTATTCACCGTATCCCACTCTTCCTTTCCACCTTTCCGTTCTCCTTTGTATCACAAGTTGTTACGTGCAATGCACAACGTGAGTGCGTTATTTTCACCTACAAATTCGGTTTCCGCATTTCCTTGCGCGATTTCGACGCATTTGCTGATGGCATAGGGACGAGGATCTAGAGTTTCATATAACGAGCAGAATAAGACCTGTTTAAAGTAGAATGAATAAATAATGAAGAAGATTGCCACTCAGTCAACAAAACGATGCAACACGTTTCGACATAAAGACGAGTGCACATTCGCGCTGTTACCTGTGGCTATTGAGTAAAGTATGCCATAGATCTATTAAATGAATGGTAACATTGAAGGCGATGGGAGCAATGCAGCGAGTAAACAAGTTTCGAGACAAAAATAACATGATCACGCTATTTTTCCACACATTTTGTTGGAAAACCTATGGGACATACCACGTGGAAATTACACCAGTCAATTTGGAATGTGGAAGCGAAATATTTGTCGAGCGGAACGAGTGGATTTCGCGTACAGTACTGCGAATTCGTCTGAAGGCCGCGTTCCAAGTTGAGCACGTTTGTATGGAAGCGCCTTTGTGTTCCCACTTGGACGACCGTCCTGAAAGAAAGTCAGTTTCATCTCTTGACAAGTCTTTCAGTAAAGGCTTCTTAGAAAGAAAGCGAATAATTTCGGAATGTGGCCCGCACAATTTTCTCAGCCCTCTCACGTAATCGTTTCATGAGCCCTTCTTCCACTCCACCGAAAAGCGTCTTCCTGCAGTACGCTACCCACTGTAGTGGATTTCCACTGTAGTGGAAGTGTTCGCTAAGATTATTGGTATGGATTTGGCTTAACGGCCTATCAATATTTTCGTTCCATAATGTGCGTCTGGTACAACAGAAATTTTTAGGTGATATTAGCACAAGTGTGCAGTGTTGAACAGAGTTCAATAAGGTTTCACATTTGCAATAATTGTGGAGAGCTTTTTACTTCATGTCAAACTGCAGATACGCACTCAGTTACTAACTAAAATTCTGCTGCATACGAATGCAAATGAAAGCAACATGTTCCAAGACACTTTCCAAATAGAATCCCTCTTGATCATTATCCGATCGAACTCAAGTGCTTCAAAATGACTCTGGATTTGCGAAAGTAAATGAAGTAAAAACACCAATAAACAATAAAGCTGTGTAAGTTCATCGTTTCAGTCAATCATTCAAAACCATTCCGTGTGTTGCCGGGTATTGCAGGCCCTTCCTTTATAAAAGTTAAGAAAATTATAAGCCTTCCTTTTCTTATTGGAAAACACTTAAATATAAGATCCCGTGCTCACAGTTTTAAGACAGATCCGTCTCGGCATTATCTGAAAGGCTCAGATTTACGATAGCTCCAAGAACTATGCATGGCTGAATCTATGATTTTTTCCGATAATTGCTTTACATGATCTATGTGCAGTGAAAGATGAGAAATATTACCCGAACTTGTGGTCACGAATAAAGTGAGTCTTCTCGGGCGGTGCATTCACGGCGGGAATCACATTGAAAATATATGGGTTGATGCCTTTACCGCGGAATGAGTCCTTCAACGAGCCTTGCATTTTATCAATCAGCCCACTTCGGTCGTTAATGAACTCTTCGGCGTCGTAGTTCTTCACTCGTAACTCGACAATCTGCTGTGTCGACGAGTTGTACCGTGCTAAACAGTGACTTCTCAACGACATCAAATGCAAAAGTATGGCAAGAAATGACGCATTCCAGGTTTTCTTGAATTTAAGCGTAATATGTTAGTCCCTCAAAAAACCCTACAAACGTTGACCAATTAAGATAATTTCCAGAATCTCTTCAAAAATTTGAACAATAAACTTCTTAATAAATCCGAAAAACTTTGGGGAACTGGGCTAATTTTTACGAGTCTTTTAAACATGGAGATAGTTGCACCATTCTTCCCAAATTCTTAAAAATCAAATTTTTTACTGTCTTCAGAATTGTTCAGAAATTTAAAACAGTCGACCAATTCGATTTTTCTTGGCCGTTCATAAAGAAGCAATTTTTAGGCAAAAACCTGCCGTATATCTGCGGATTTTTGTTGCGGCGGTGAAAAAAAAACCGGCTAGGTAGGCTATGACGAAAAGCGATTGCTTTAGACACGATGTATGTCTAAGATAATTTCCAGAACCAATCGACAAAAAGTGCTCCTCACACAATTCTCTGCGCTTCTCTTGAAGCACGCCAAAAGAACCCTCATTTATTCATTACTGAACGAGTCGTTCTGTCCAAATTCATCTTTTGCGATCCCCAAGTTACGAACGAATTATGTTCCGAACCGCTGTTCTTATGTTGAATTGTTCGCGAGTTGTTTTTTAAGTTCATGTTAAAGCTACCGTACTCCTCACACCTGTTTACGTATGATATAAAGTCAATGCATCACTGTATCGGTCCTGTACAATCATCGAAGGTTTGTCCTCGTAATTTAAAAAAACAGTTCAATAGCTGCCACGCAGCCACTTTTCGGGCAAAATTAGTATTGTATATTATATGTAGCGATTAAAACTTGCCGTCGTTGTTGAAAATGATGGTGATGAACTGCTGTGCAGTTTCGAAGTTGTCTATGCGGCGAGCGATCACATGGATTACGATCTGCATTGCGGGAGTAACTGGAGTCCCATAAAGATAAGCGATCATTTTATGCTGTGAGGGCATCAAATGCAGCCACAACGGAAGGCTGGGACGTCCCTTCACTGTTGCAGACCACTTGACGTCGACTAAAAATGCTGTCAGCATTTTAAATTCAACGCACTTTCGAATGTGGTTCTCAAAAATCCGAACAGCATAGTGTTTGAGCATGTGAAGTGCCATTCAAACACACATATTCGACCCGTCGTATTCAATTTGACGAAATGAACGAAACGATAAAACTTTCATTTTTTTAATGTAAATATGTGAAACCATGTAAAAATAAGATCTGAAGTTTGAAGGAATTCATTTTTTATATAGTTTTCTCCCAATTTTCTTTTTTCACTGCCACGAAATATCTACGGAATTTACAGTTACAGTTGGTTATTCTTCGAGAAGAATCATTTTTTAAGGGTCAATGTTCGGGTCGAAATAAACTTGGTTAAATAGTAAAGCACAGTCGCACTCAGAACAATAAAGGATATCAAATCTATAGCCTATGCAACTTCGAACTGTGGCACTTGCTTATCCATCAGTATGGTAAACTCAGCTCTTATTATTTCTTCACCCTTCATATACAAGTTTTCCAAGGCAGCGTGCAGCCCTTCACTTATACGAAATAGGCCTAAGACTGCAACACCAACTGGTGTAAAGAAGATTGGAGACGAAGGGGATTCTGTGGGGAAGGACGGTTGCAACATCCTTCTTTGCGATCAAATGAGAAGGAAACTTCTAATATTTTAGTCACAAACCTATACTTGCTAAACAAGAATATGCAGAAAACTTAAGCTTCTCATGGCTCCCTTGTCTGATGCAAATTTTCGCTCGCAATTCTAAGAATCTTTTCACCACAGCCCCTCCCCAAGCCCCCCATTCCTCCCGCCCCTCATTCTCCACTTCACTGAACCATCAAGAACAATGCCTATCACGCGATCGCTTGAATATGCGAGTAGCATCATTCGTGCATGCACCGCCCTTCTTTTGCATATGGGGGGCGAAAACGGAATAAGTATCAACAGATTTCTTTAAAAATATGATTGTTGTTAAAGAATGAAGCAGTTGATCAATTAGTACTGGCCTGCGATTGAGAAAAAAGTTGCCGAATGAAGAGTGTGGATGAAAAATCGTCCCTTTGTTGCACGCAACTCCAATGGTCGAGCGGACGAGCTCCGATACAATGCTGCCCGAGTCGCGCCCAACAACGTACACGTCAAGAGCCAAAGGCGCATCACGGACAAGCGCATCTCCTATGATCAACGCAACATGGTAATACGTGCTGCTATTTTGACCTTTATAACCATCTGGAGTCAGTGCCATTACGGGTGTGGAATAAAGAGCCTCTCCGGCCGATAAGGACAACATCTGGTTGCGTTCTAGCCTCAGATAGTCGTTGAAGAATTTCTTTTGCCGACTTTCTCTGCTACTTTAAGAAATCGTTCAGCTAAGTGGCTAACGTACGGCTATACTGATCTTCTTTTTTTACTTGTCGTTTTCATCGTTATTACTTCTTGTTTCATCGATCAATTTCCACTCTTTAAGGCAATCTTTCCAAATTTTATCACCACCAGTGATCAACTTCTTACGAATAACTCGATGGCACTACGTAACATGTATCCTTACTGTGCACTGAATCAAAGCTTTCTCTACTTTACTCCTCACTATAACGTCTCCAAAAAGTAGCTGGCGGGGCTCACGTGAAAAGAAATTTGGTAACTAGAGTTTGGGTGGTAGGAAATATAGATATAACGCCTTCTTTGGGAATCAAAATAAGAAAATAACGAAAGAACATCGCTTATGCTGCCTATTTGGGACAACTGTCACACAGAGTCCTAAGCATTCCTAAATAACTTTACTCCAGGAAATATGTAGTAACGGTTATTCGTAAAAAATATAAAAATACAAGCAATGATGCACCAATTTGGTGCTCTAGCTTCAGAAGATCGTCAGATACAATCACAGTAGTGCTTTATTATTTGATCACTGCATTAGATATGTCGAAGGAAATATTTTTGAGATATAAGCTGCGCTTAGAGTGGTGGACGGAGGGGGACTGAATAATTGACAGTACAACCTCAATAATTATTTCAATGTAGACGGTTTTGGCTTAGTAGCCAATAAAAACTGAGTTACTGTAGACCCACGAAATCAAATCATAAAGTAGTAGCAGCTGAGCTCGTCAGAAGGAGGGACTTATCTTCTCTAGCAGGAGACCAATTTAAGATTAATTTGAGGTAGAAGCTGCACTTAGAGTGGTGGACGGAAGGGGGACCGAATTCAAGGGTGTATGGTCCGAATCGTTCAGCTTGTACCCATCAGACCACTTTTCGCCGATTATTCACTCAAGAAATGCTCTACTCCAACCAGTGCCACATACAACTGGCTTTCGGTTTCGGATTTTAAAAGGAATCTTTAGTCGAAAAGTGGAACACTTCGCAAAATGGAGCATTTCAAGCTACATAGCAAAGGAAAATTCATGTAGCTTACAAGAAGATAATGAAGCATATTACGAGGGAAAAATTTAAAAAAAAAAAAGATTGCAAAGCTGAAGGCGCATGGAATGTGTGCAGGCCGAGTAGGTATTAGAGATGCAAACGGTTTACACCTCGGAAAGTGTTACCAGCAGTAGCAGGGTGCGCACTTGCGAACAGCTGCGTTCCTAGCAAACATTCCCACTCGGAGACCACCAAACGGCGCTCATTCCGATCGGTCTTTGACTCCTAGGTTTTTTGACTCTCCATGCGCATTTATGTAGCGAACGATTAGGCTTTTGCTATGTTCTACGATTGGTCAACGCAGTAGACAGAAGATAACTGATCTGATTTCCTTTGTCACGCACACTTTCCTGATTTTTCCTCTGCCAACACATGTACATCATCTTTCGTTTTTCCTGAAAGGGGAAAGTGCCTGTGTGATTTCGGACACACGATAAATTTGATGCGCCTGCAAACGTTATAAAGCCGCTCAGTCCCACATTTATACCCTCGTCCGCGATCATTTGCGCAATTGTTGCTGTACAAGGACTGTCGATAAACAGTGGAGTAGAAGGTCGTTGTGTGCAAATAATAGAATCACACATAAAGTGAGAGATTTCAGAACTCAGGCAGAAATTAGTTTGTGAACGACATTCAGACTTTTGCCTGTGCTACTCACAATCGAAAGTTTCCGATAGCCAAGCGGAAACACGTGTATAAATATCGATGTATAGCAACGCTTGCAGGAGAAGTTATATTTTAAAACTAGCATATAATGAGCTGGACAGGCGCATCGAGTATGCTGGAACAACATTGTTTTTAGACTGCACCAGTTTCTTACAACAAAGCTTATGATGCGACGATTAGTTGAACAAGCCTGCTCAAAAGTAATGCGAAGACACTCATGCCACGGCAAATTTATTTCGCTCTTTAACGGCATTTAGCTATTGAGCAAAGCAACCAAGGGCAAGGAATGCCCTCCTCCCTCCTCCTCATCGTTCTGGGTGATGTACCTCTCCAAATCGCATTGTTGCAATATTTTATGATAAATCGACAAGAAAATGAAGCGCGTTACGTCTTTTCCGGCGGGAAAATCTTAGAAGCGCCGCAGACATACACATACGTTTGTACTTCTTCAATAATGGTTTGTCATCGGGCAACATTTCGCTGTACATTCTTGAGGAACTTTAATACTGCTTTCATTGCGCAGCAAGCAAAAAGAACACGGTGGTATTTCGTAGTTAGCAAATATTCCATAATGTAATTCTCCGCTTTAAAGAATACAGTAAACGCCGCACGGAGTAAACTTTGGCCACTCAACCATCCCACAAACAAATGCTGAGGCACAAATGTGCTATGATGCAAGTTACTCGAACTGCTATCACGCATGACGTATTCAGATTATTACGCTCAATCCCGAGTCCTATAAAAATACCGATTCTTGCTGTTTTATCTCCTATCCTGTGGGCTGGGGTGCAGGACAAAGAAAAAGTCAATTAATAATGAAGAGCGAATTCAAAGTCTTTCTTCAGGGGTCGTAAGTCGGAACCAACTCCGAGGTTCGTGAGTGATTGGAGTAAGGCGGAAGTTGTAGTAAGGCGGAAGTCCTAACCACGAGAGTCGAAGTAGAAGCATGGAATCAAACACTGCTGACTCGTCGATTGGAATATGCATAACATTATTGCGCATATTCCATTTTCTTACTTGGCAGTTCAAAACCGATCGACCTCACGAACGGAATCGCGCGAGCTTTGGTCATCCGCTCTACACGCTTCTCATTCAGTTTCGTTGAAGTCGCACTGCATTAAATGACTCAGATGCTGGCGCAGTTATCCGTTGATAATCCCAGATGTTCTTTGGATAACACCACTTCAGTATGCTACAAGAACACTGCGCTTTTTATCGGCGCAGTACAGTATGGTAAGGTTCGGTTTCGCAAAAGACGTGGTGCAATAGGTAAGGTGTAATGGCGATACTAGATGTGAACTTCAGCGCACTATTCACATCCATTTTTGAGGAAAACTGCAATATATCATTCACATTTTAAAAAAGAGTAGAATTGCACCTTTGCTCATGAGCGCGCTGCTTCGCGCATAAAACCCCGAACAGCAAAGTATAATTGTGGTGCAATGTGTCTCAATGCGAATTGCCATGTTGCTCCATTTTTCTTCTTTTGAAAAAAAAGTACGAGCGTGCAACAAAGAAATTCCAGCAAAAAGCTTTTTTTTTTTCGACCGGTGTGATTAACTAAGTGGAGGTGGTCCTTTCTCCATCTGATAAATTGACTGACATCTTACTTCATCACAGTGAATGCGTCGTCATTCCTTTCCATTACTCGTAAAGATTGTCTCAAAGCCTCAATTTCTCGGTTTTGACTCCACTGGAATTCACATGCTGTTGACGTTCGATGTATTTAAAAGTACGATATGAGGGCGATAGCGCCTTGGCCCATAACACTAACGACGTTTGATATATGAAAAAACCCGTTTTTTGCCTTTTCGGCATTACTGAGCTGAAACGAACGATAGATAAGGAGTGCGCTGAACAGCTAGCTCAACGCTTTGTTTCCCAGATATCTCAGGATACTTTTAAAAACAGTTTTTGGCGTAGTCCACTAAAAAAGAAACTATGCACGCATTATCGTTCAACTTTAACTCATTTCAAAGTTGTGCGATGCAGCGATCCCCATTCCTTGGCTTTTCGGTCATAGCCCATGCCACTTGGACCGGGATTCCTCCTCTCTTCGTCCCCCTCTTCCCACCAGTAAGCTAAAAACCGCCCATTGCACGACATTAGTTTAAAGCATCTTTGCCAATAGCAGCGTAGCTACCCTCAATAAGCTTCAGCAAATCAGTGCAACAGTGATGACATAAATTATTTTTAATTGAAGCACTGCTAGAGATTCTGAACAAGTGTACGTATTTTTTGCTCGTTTATGATAATGTTGGCGTTTGTGTGTGCAATTGTAGTACGCATTTCTTTGATTTCGTCCTCGAGCTCTTTCAACGTCATCAGAAGTCGTTCTGCATTGTCCACCGAGTTCGCATTTCGCTCACGTAGTTCCATTGTATTTCGCTTCGTTTCGTTGCGCCAATCATCCATTTCTTTTACCATACTGTCGACATCTTCCTAAACTTTAATCGAGTTCTCACAAATTTTTATGCACCCATCTTTTAATAGTTTGAACACGCCGTTCGTCAATCGACTTTTGAGATGAAACAATGAGACTCAAGTTCACATATGCACACAGTACAGTTTGGTTCGCCTATTCAAGTAATGAGACCTTATTGAATGTAATGCTGAGAAATTCGAAAACTTTAAAGACACACTTATGAGAAGGATTCTTATTCCGTTGTCGCCTATTTCTTGAAAAAAGTATACCGTATATGATGAATAAGGCAATGGCTGGCAGCAAACTGTCCATAGTCAGCGGCAGATTCAAAACGCAACGAACGTACATGCACATAAACTCGCTCGCGTCTCGTTTAAATACGTCACACTTATTCGCTGCTCAGCATTTTATAAATATGACATGCGCCTTATGAGTTCTGTCTGCTACGACCTTTGATGTGAATTGAAGCATACTATAGAAACGGTACAGTAGAGTAAGTGAGCGATAAGTGAGCGACCAAGCGTCGTATGTATCGTAATTTTTAAGTGAGGAACGAAAATAGAATCGATACCGCAGGATCTTTCTTTTCAACAAATTAGAACCTTTTTTTTAAAAAGCGCCCCCTACTTTTGTCTTCTCATTACTCAAGGACGATAAGCAAGCCTTGCTTATTGTCCTTATTGTCCTATGCGAACCTTGCTAATCTCTCCCCTGACCTTTTCGTCAGGATTCCCCTCTTCTCTGGCACTGGCAAAATTGCTCTTCATCTGTTCCATCCTTTGCCGAAAATCATTAGTCGCAGAACGCTACTAACAACAAACTTGATTCGGTTTTAGCTGTCCGTCACATGCAGTCATCTCTCAATGGTGCGAAAGAGGACATCGTTAGAGGATTTCAACTGAACTTCGCCTGGATTCCGAAATGATGCGCGACTCCAACTAATACAGCTCCACCTTCACGCTGCAAACTTCCAGCTCGCAGACTCACTTAAAGACTACTCGGTACATAGACAAATGACGAAGAACATTGGGCAACAATCGGCAAACCTGAATGTAGTCAAAGAGTCGCGCCAGAGGATGGGTGGTCTGAGTCAGCTGTTGTATTGCTTTTTGCATTTTTTCCACCTGCAGAGCACGCTTAATTGACATCATTTGCCTTTTTCGCTCTCCAACTCTCGCATTATCAAAATTCTTATATGTGGCTAGACTACTGCTTTAAAACCTTTTGTAAAAACCCGAGTTAAAGAAGTTTGGGAACTCGCTGATTTCCTACGCTTTATTCTTCTCTCCGCTCCAAATTCCGAAAGATGTGACTGTATTTGGATAGCAGAAAGGGTGCCTTCGTGTTCAAAACGTTCCGTCGTATCCGGGCGGAAATTTCTAAATTTCATGCACATCGTGAAGTTTTGGGAAACGTAAGGTACTCAAGATACCAATGTTTGACGCGTCAGTTCTTACGCCATTAAAAACACTGAATCAATCTTATCACAACACAAAAGAAACCGATTTAAAAACGAAGATAGGAATGATTATTATCGGTTAAAATAATTTGCGGAAAAAAATAAAGACTTTCTCAACGTTTTAAGCAAAAAATATTTTCGAAAATGCTTTAACTGTTAATGAAACTTTCAGGCCTTGTGGCTATTAAAATTAAGTTAATGCAATTTTATATGGCCATTTTCATGGAATGACCTCATTTTTGAGTTTGAAAATACAAGTGCAGACATATGAGTATAACTCTCCCATTTATGACCAACCTCTTTTTTCGTTCTGTCGCGTTCGTTTTCGTCGAAAACACTCGTTGAAGAAAATTTCGGTGCGTCCTCATCAATGCCCGCCTCTAGTTCCTTCTTCGTTTCCAAAATTTTCCTTACAAGGCCTCCGTGCTCATCAGATACAATCTATAAACTATATGCAGTTCCGTGAAGAAATTAAACTATTAGTACCCAACTTGGTTTTTGCGGATCGGCGCATACAGGAAAATTGAATTCGAAAAAGAGAATTCAGTCGGGTTGGAAGGAGTGACATTCTGCAGCAGCAATATTGAAGTTACATTGGTCGGCATTCCTGGTAAGGCTGAGACACAGTCAAAACGAAAAAAAAATTAAACAGGACAATGCTTAGGGAGTGTATAAAAATAGCGCCTCCCATAGACCAAACAGCAATTCCGCTAAGACGTTTCTGCAAGGTAAAACGCATAGCAAACAAGCATCTGCTTCGTTTTCTCATGTATTGGCATGTGAAAGAGAAAGCGAGTTAGAAATCCAATGGAGAAGAATACACTGACGGGAAGGGGAAAGCGGAGGGGAGCGGAGCGGAAATGCATTCTCATAAAACCTCACTTGAAGAAATATAAAGTGCTAGTATATTCCGCATGTAAGTAGTTGAGTTTGGTCACTAAGAAAGTACGGGAGAGCAAGGTTACGACATTTATCAGTGTGATTCCTCTGGCTCCGTTCCTCGAAACTTCAAAGTACTTTTTTTCCTCCGATCCCTATTGGATTACCAGGGCCAGGACTCGTTGTCTCTCTGTTTGAAAATCTTAACGACGCTCCCAAGTTAAATCGGCGCATTTTTAGAGGATATATAACCTGGTCGGCGTCCACGCGTTCAATGCTTTCGATCGCTGGATCTGATTCTACAACGAAATCCTCATCGTTCTCGTTTCGTTCGTCAACGATCACCGTACTCGTTTCTGCCACCTGAGATAAAAATCCAGCTAAATTCCCGATCAAACAGTTCCTTCCGTGTGGCCCTTCCACACGACTTACTAACAAAAGTACCCCACATTATCGCCATATCTCTGGGATCGTGATCGTAATGAACTTACTGCATTAACTCAAGTAGAACCACTAAGGGCTCAAAACAGATCAAGTTTTGTTAGCGCATTCTAGGTTGTTTTTCATAGGTAGAAGTGATAAGAAACTAAGAAAGGATAAAACTGCGCTATCAAAATGGATAGTTTTCACAATCATACTCGAATGTCTATTTTTAACCTCTTCCGCAATTAGCAGTTGGACTTACCGGTTCAACTTCACGTTCAACTTCAGCGACTTGCTTTTTCTTTAACTTGGGTGGCGCCGGTCTTGCCATCGCTGTTCCTGGTCGTCCCATTGATGTTTGCGGTCTCCCCGAGGCCGTCATTAATCTAGAAACAGTCCCAGAAATGATGCGCTATGCGCAATGATGGTCCCCTAATATACAGCAGCGATCGATTATCCAAAACATGTGTGCCACATCACATTTCGAATTATTCTTTATTAAGAGCTTCAGTGCCTAGGAGAAGATTAGTTGCTGTCGACAAAAAAAAAACAAGGGCAAAACCAGGAACGTTAAATGCCACTCGACTTCCAATCTACGGTCATTGTACACCAGCTACTGTGTTTATATTGCAATCAGAACAGGTGATGAGAACCAGCCGATGGGATTGGCTGCAGAAGCGATCAAGATAGAAAGTAACGCGGGAAATTCTCCGACAACGATGACCATGTACGTGAAGACCTAAAAAAATGGCCAGGCATGCTACATTTGCAGAGAAGTACAAGAGACAGTGGTAAAAGCCACGAGGAAGGGAGAACTGAACACTCAAAAATTCTTTTCTCCGATGACGCTGAAAATCTTTCGAGGACCAGAATGTCAAGATTCTGAAGAAAATTTTGAAAAACGCTTTCAGGTATATAATTGTTTTCCGACACGTGTCTTCTTAATTTTTTTTCTCGTCTGCCGCTGTTAGGACGACCAAAATATTTCAACTGGCGAATGATGTCACCTAATGCAGATGATGTACGGAATGAATGGCATAAACTCTATGCCAACCAGACAAACACTGAAAAGCTCAGCTGTTAGCTAAAGATGTTGATTTTTGATATTTCTAGTCTCCTTGATCGAGTGGTCATATTTTGGTGGTTCATTTGATCTGTTACCTTTCTTTGGTGACAATGGCTTTGCATGATGCTTTCTCAATGTTTCACCACTTCGTCAAGGTACTAATTGAAATTCGGTGTTGTTTCGATCTCTTTCTCCGTTTACTTTCCTAGAATGCTTCTTTAGTTCCATAACGCAATTGCTTTTCGGCCTTTGTTATGGGCAAAGTATCGAAACATCGAGCAACAATATGGATAGGCGTCAAATTAGTATACTATCTCCGCACATCAACAAATCATTTAATCGAGAAGTTAAATGGGACTGCACTTCAACGCACCTATTTTGCTGCCTCTGCGCTGGCGGTGGAGGCACTGGTTCGAGTTCATTGCCCAGATCATCAGCAATACCGCTGTCTTCAGTTTTTGCTGTTCCTGAAACAACACTACTCAACGAGAGTCACTAGTGAGAAGAAACAAAGGAGGATAATCGCAACAATAAAACAAAATTTAAAAGTCAGCAGAACAAATCTCGATTAAAAACTTCCAAGGTCCTCAGTACATTGGCCTACCGGGACGGCGTTTCTTACAACACATCATTAGGAGCGTATTCTGAAAAAATAGTTCAAATCTGAAAGAATTTTCTTTAACTTATTTTTGTGACTAAAAAAATATTTACGCCTTTCTTTCAAATAGAAGTGCGGAAAATTTACATATCGGCGAGCGAAAAATGACGCGAGAAAAATTACGTCTATCAGCAAGATGCCCTCTGTTTCTCCTCTGACTTTCAGAGTGTTTCCTCTCACTATTCCGTTTATTGATCATTAAAGATCTTGGCTATTTCTTCTTTTCCCTGCACAACATGCGATACACCAAATGAGCGCTGAAGAAAGCAAATAGTTTGTTAGCAACATCGAACGTTTCTTTGAAACTGCATCATAAAGAGCAAGCAGTTCGAACTATTCGAACACGAGATTCAAGAAAAAGAAGTTGAGGAAACTTTTGCAACTTTTTTACATTGAGAAATTCACAAGCCGAAAGTTCTTCGCCCTAATGATTAATTCAGATATAACGATTTTCGAGCGAAAATCGCACGGCTTATGATCTAAAACACAGCACCGAAACGCTCTTTGATGCTCTTTCCTCGCTATTGACAATTTCCATCGAAAATATCCAAAATGGTCAGCCCATCATTGCAGCATTTGATGAGGGCAGCACAATTTCATGTGCAGACGCGAACTCGCAAATATTTTTCAACGCCGAATATGATCACATGCGCTAAAAGATTACTCAGTTTCTGATGGAGCTCTGTATTTGGCGCAGTTAAGTAAATCGATGTTTGCACATTTCATGCACTATAACACGTTATGCTTAATCAGAAACTTTAATCGATCTCAATGCATTTGTGACATTGAACAATATGAGCAAATTATTAGAAACCAACCGGAAGGCTCTTCGTCAGCATGAACTGCTCCCTCTTCTTTCGTCAATATTTCCATCTCTCCGTCCTCGAAATGCCCTTCGTCGATTGAAATTTTTCGACTTGCAAAGTTATTTCCATTTTCTTTCTCGCTTTCGCCATTTTTCTCTTCCTTCTTTTTCGATTTTCCGCTCGGTTTATCTTTATCTCGACTGCTACGCCTTTTCTCTTTGCTCTCCTGAAAGAAACCCTTTAAAAGTTTTTCACATCAAAGCTTAAAATTAAATCTAGCTGACCATTTTCTGATGAGCTGTTTGTTTGGCAACGGAAGGAAAAGCTAAAAATCCAGTCACTGCATCCCAAATGATCAAATGTGAAGATGCATTTGACATGCCGCAACAAAACAGCTATCGAAAAGCAAGTGTGTTTATGAACACAAGTATCCCACCACATCATCATACATTTTGTCTTCAACGTTCGCTTTGCTAAACCTAACTATATGAACTAGCTATTAAATTTCATCGTAATTTCATATCGTTGAAAACACTAAACAAATATCGTCTCCCAAAATACAAACACGAAACTCTTAATAATATCAATAGAGGCATCATCATCTTTCGAATGCGAAAAACACGTTTTCCTGTTGCCCGCAGAGGATCGAAATTAGGTTTATAGTCCAGGTTACACCGCAACCACAAAACGAAATTGCAACAACATTACCGTGGA
Organism: Toxocara canis; assembly: GCA_000803305.1. Taxonomy (NCBI): domain Eukaryota; kingdom Metazoa; phylum Nematoda; class Chromadorea; order Rhabditida; family Toxocaridae; genus Toxocara; species Toxocara canis. Next base: position 509,905 of record JPKZ01002568.1, on the reverse strand, counting down.
TAGCACCCTTTTTTCAACTTCCTTTCTTTGAAGCGGACCTCTTTGTGGCTTTTTTTCCACTGATAACACTGTCATGTTGAACGTTTAGCGCACGGTTCATTTCTGAGCGCTAGAATACACCCGTTGCCCGGAATAGATGGATCTTCCTTTCGAGGTCCCGCAAAAAAAAACGGAGTACTCGAGGTTCTGTTCGAGGTAATATTGCATTTCCTTGCTCTTCTATTTAAAAAATGAAGACAAACCTTTTTGCCATGATCACGGCTGCTACTCCTATCCTTTTTTCTAACCGACTTCTCGCGTGTTTCTTCCTTATCATGGTGCCTGGATTTCTTCTCTTTCTTCTCGTCAGTACCTTTTTCTCTAATCACGGACCCGTTATTTATTTTTGATTGCAGCTGACCATTCCTAGTTTGATAAGAGGCAGCGTCCTTGGCCAACTTCTGCAGTAACTGAAACAGACGAGACCGTTTATGAGTTTTTTGTTTGCTTTTTGAGGTTTCAGAATATCAATTTTGAACATGTTATTCTTAATTCTTCTAGCAAGATCACTTTCAAAATTTGAAACGAAAAATGATTTACTGAAAGAAAATGACTCGAAAACGATCGCGTCACGGCAAAAGATTGAAGTAACTTGTTCGAGATTAATAATTTTCCATTGTTTGTTTCTATTTCGAGTTCGCTTATTTGCTTCCGTGTCCTAGTTGCAATTTGCATATATTGCCTTTGCTTTTTCGCGCTCTTCATTTCATTCGTTACTTTTTTCTCTTTCACTTTTGCGATGGTAATCGCGCTGTCTAACGTTACGAGCTTGATGTTCTGCGCGATTTAAACGTTCGCAGATGTAACAAATGCCTTCATATATGACAAAAAACAAATGTTATGCGTTGATGAGAAGTAATATAGGCGATAAATGCAGATGGACCTATCGCTCTGGAAAACCATTTTCGCTTAGGTGGAAAAAAACAGATCTTTGGACGATCGGGATACGAGTGGTGGGGAGGGGGGGAAGGTGAGAGGAAAGCGTAGATACGACGAAAAAAACGGGAAAGAAAGACGAGGAATTTCTTATCGATATGCTCCTCGCCAAGTTTTACGTCAGCGAACAGAATCATGACAGCGCATTACTTGTATACCTTACTTGCCTTTCGTATTTCCATACAAATTAGCAACGATAAAATGTACAGCGTTCAAGCCGTACTACCTGCAAATGTGTGCAAAACCGATTTCTGCAAGCACCGTACGCTTCACGCATCACAAGTATTTATTTCTTAGCGCTAAAATGAAAAAAATAGTCACCTCGACGCCAACATTTCTACTGGTCTACTCTGACAAATTTAATGGTATATCTACCTATACAAATTACCTATACATGCTATTAAATAATAAATTACCACTGTCTTCTACTCAAACAGAAAATAGGTTTAAAAAAAAGAGATGAAATGTAGAGACAGATATCGATCTGAGGAACGTTTAGAATGAAAAATTTGAGGCCTGATTAGTGTTCTATGGAGTCCTTTAGCAGCTAATTTCTTCATCGCGGTCCTCTAGCGAGAGAGCTATTTGACCTTTATTATTGCAAATTCACAATGGTAATTGACTTTTGAGGCGATTCCCTGACTTTTTACCCATCTTGCAACCAAATTCGGGTTCCGTTGGTCAAATCGATCGCCGACGGCTTTGCTCCTACTGAATTGTTCCCCGAGTTTTGGTCAAGGCTGTTGTGGCCAAAACTTTTTGATTGTATCACCTCGCCCAAAAATCGCGCCAGCAAAAAAGCGACTTCGGAGTACAGAGAAAATAAGATGTCCACTTATGCGGAAATCAGCCCACAAAAGGATACAACAAGAATAAAAATTGTGATCTTTGAACACTTACTCGTCTGAACTACATGAAATCAGCGCTCACCAAATTCGTTAGTTCTGGCTCTTTTCCAGCAACAATTTTGGCGGCTTTTACACTTTTCAATGATCCATCATCGTTAAGTGCTGTGATTAACTTCTGCAAAAATTCCACTTTCGTCGCCTTATCTTTCATCGCTGAGGAATCTAGCTCTTCCGACGTGAACGTGTCCTGCAAAAACCAAAGTGCATTAGGGCGTGCGAAAATAAGTTTGTGAAATCGCAGTTGACTCAACCCCTGAATTCCGAAAGGAAGGAATCGGGACTATCCAAGGCAATGAAGCGAAACTGTGGAAAAAATGTTACCGGTATTACTACTGAAGTCTGGGAATATAAGTTGTTGAATAAAAATTGAAAAGTTTTCAAAACTTGAAGCCCTAAAACTTATGTGCTACCCATAGCCATACTAGAGCGGTCAATTAGACGTGCAAAACCTACGCGACTAACGCGAGGCAAACATCGACAAGATACGGCGTGACGCAGCCGCTCAGCTTACTTAGCCCACGTGATGAATGAAGTTTGTAATGTGTCACAGAGGCAGGCCGTTGCCTATTTTCCTGAGTAATAAAGTGAATAAAATGAAATAGAAACAAAAGCATGCGATCGTCTTAGTCTAATTTTGGTACA
>JPKZ01002568.1:463143-475699 GCA_000803305.1 Toxocara canis | reverse complement strand
GCGGCGGGGGGGGGGGGGGGGGGGGGGGGGGGGGGGGTCATTAAGGGGAAACAACAAATCTAAAAACGAAACAAAATACACAGGTAATAACACGTCATAACGCAAAAGTAAACTGTTGATTGAAACACTTAACGAAATAACGCATATTCTAAAGAATCGACGACTGCATTTAAGAGCGGCAATAAACGATAGTGAGAGAGCAATTGGAAAGGCAGCAACCATTTAAGCAAGCAATAACAGTAAGAGGAGGAAGGGGCGCAACTGGTATTGCCTAATTCGAAATGCGAAACCGAGTGATTCTAGTGGTAGGGAAATGATTTTCTTTTAAAAAATCCTTGACGATCTCGCCTTGGTGAGTGCATATGATACGGATCCCCACGCGTTTACTACTATTTGAGAAAATATGTTTATGTTTAGTGCATACTAAACATTAAGCTTGAAAGAGTTTGCCCGAGCGAGTGCGGCCTGTGGGGGAATAATTGAAACATCTCATCAAAGCAGAGAGTCATTATTTTCATAAACGTTTTTTTTGTGCCATACAAAGATCAAATTAGATGTGTACGTGTTTCGTAGATTTCGAAAGTGAGCTCTGAGTAGATTCTTTTAGTAATTGTTCGCTCGGTTACGTAATATTCTGCTGACAGTTTTCTCAATTTCAAGATTTGTATCGTCATTTACATTGGCCTAATTAATTAGTGCATATTCCAGTAACTCATCTGGTTTATTAAATCGTTGTATAAGGCAAGGATTGATGGGTGGACATTTGTTCAAGTTCGTATGGGAATTTGTCACTTGTTGAGGTGAATCAACACTGAAAACATTGGGATCCGTTTGTCGTCGCAGTTTCCTTCGAAACGCAGTGTATTTGGGTGGGATATGGTCGTCCGAAAAGCAGCCGTAACATTTTTAAAGCAGAACCTATTTCCAGGGTCCATTTATTCTCCGGAATTAATAAAACGCACAGTGGCTTTTTGTGGAGTGTTAAGGTGCGATGAGGGCGGCGCATGATAGCGTTCAGTACGAACTCATTCGCTTATTGGCCACGTAGGTTTCAGTAGTGTCCCAACAGTCCTCCTTACACCCAAGTTTCCCCAACGTCGGCGAGTTGGGTGGGATGTTCGCTAAACAACCGAGTCTGTGGGAAAACAATTCGTGTTATCAGAAAAATAGTGAAAACTGCAGGCTTCTATCCTAGAACATCCTCCAAAAAATGGTTTTTGCTTTTTTCCTCTGCGTGGTCGCAAAGACTGGGAGAGCACAAATTCGGTTTTTTCCCTCAATATCTGTTTGATGAATAACAAGGCAGCCATGGTTTGTTTTAAAACTAATGTGTATCTGATGTAGTTTAGTGAGATTTGTTTTTATTGTAGGTTATTGTCGGCAGACGGTATCGAGCGCGAAAGAGTTCGCAACAGAGTTTCGATGGTGCGTCTTCGTCCACCACTCTCACTAGTCCAGAACTACTGCGCCGGTATCCAACCGATGATCACAAAGATTTCTATTTGCCAACTGATGTCACCGTATTTTGTCAACCAGAAGGCTGTGTTACTAAAGGTTTTCGTTTCGATTTTTAATTCTTGCAAACTTTTATCCATTAACGCTTTAAGTGCGGCTATGTCAACTTTGTGCGAACAGAAGTTCCACGTTTCTAGGCAGCATTTCTGAATGTTTACCAAAATTGTCAGTTCTTTCCTGTGCTTCTTGAAATATCACATTGAACGCACTCCTCAACATCTCATAAATTTGTTGATAGCCTCTCGGCAGAGTAGAGGCTGTGTGGAGCGATGAAGGGGAAGTTTTACAAGTGTTACAACGCTAAGTGAAATTTCGAAGTAGTGTGGACAGGCCGTCGTTAAACTGAGGTTGCCAGGCACACCAAATATACGTCACATTTTTCATGCAAATGAAGTCGAGTTGTAAGTTTAAAAAAAGCATTGTCATCCTGCATTTTTTAACGTTTTCTCGGAAATGAATTGATCGTTTCGCGCAGTCATTCTATAATTTAGCCACTTCGTCGGCTATTTCCTTTCTCGGCTGAACTAGGAAAAGAATGTTGTTGAATAAACTCGCTCCGTTTGTTGCACATTTCGACCACCTTTTTTTTCAACTGAACGTCTTTGCGCGGTTATATTGAACAAGAAAACACTGTACCTGTAAAACTTTTGCGTGTTTGATTCATTTAATTATATTTGTAACACACAGCTTGAACGCTCCATCTGTTCTTAATAGCGTTAAGTTGTGGTGTTTTTATTATTACGTGATGATATTGTTTGCATTCATAATATTGGGTGCTACAGATGTGAACATTTATATGATCTGAAATGTTCACCCCTTCATTTCGGATTGGCTGAGGAGAACAGTTTCCAAATTCGTATTTCACGTGTCTGTTCATTTTGAACTTGATGGAAGAAAAAGTTCAGTTAATTGCTGCAACATAGAAAAGTAAATAAATGGATTAGCGAGGAACGTCCTCTTTATTCTAACGGTGCAGACGCCGAAAGTGTTTTTTTTTTTTTTGTATTTTCAAATATGGGGTACCGTATGTAACAAAACCACCGGCTCCTCCTCACTCATTCATGATTTTTTATGCGATTTTAGGTGTACCACGTCGAACACAGTCTTTTCGAGAGTCGCACAGTTTCGTTTTTACGCTCACCGAAAAGGACTCGGCCAAGATTCGTTATGGAGTTTGTCTCAATTTTTTCCAGTTTTTTGCCAGAAATCGTGCAGGCAGCCTTAATCAGTCGAACATTTCGCTTCAAACTAAAGCAAGAGATCGGAGGTTAGTACTCTATTCAAGTAAGCTAATCGCTTGCGTTTGAAAGTTTCAAAATTTGATAGTTTAACTCGTAATGTTATCAGCGAAGAGGCGAATGGAGCTAATTGAGAATTGATTGATGTAGAGAAATATAATTGCTCAAATATATTTTAAAGACCGGTAAGTGGAAGTATCATAGAATAGTAGGGCGTTCATTGTAAAGAAATAAGTGCACTTAGGCGTATTGCTGCTCAGCTGTCAGCTTTGTCCACTGTTTTACTCTTATCTTGATTCCATTCTTTTTGTTTGGTCGTACGCACAGATATAAATATCTGTCCATGCACACTCTCCTTGCTCCTCCACTTTGCAGTTGTCGATACTTGTTAGTTCCGCTTTTCCTCCTCAATTTGTTTTCTCGATTTTTGCGTTTCGGGTCAGTGTGATGGGAGTGCGTAATTTCTTCACTCTTTCCCATTCATCTTTCTCTTTTTTTCTTCACTGTCGTTTTCTTGGCGGCTTGCATGTATCTTTTTTGAAACTAGACTGCGAAGTCGGCATACACCACCCTAGTTGCGGGAAGGGTGTTCGAAGCTTCGAACCTGTTGTCGTACCAAGGGCGGATCTATATGAAACAGGTTGCTTGGGGGGGGGGGTGGAGAAATCATCCCGCATATCAGTTCTTCCTGTGGATCTTTATGAAACAGGTTGCCCTTCACTTCTCCCGTAGCTGCAATATCAGTTTACTTTCGGCCATTTTCTATGTTCTACACTATGCGCATTTCAGACGCGACCAAAGGCTGTCACTGACGAGTCTCTGTCTCATCAGTCACCACCCATTCCTGTCAGTATTTCGTGAATTACTCACGCTGTTGAAGAAACTGATCGACAGCTGCGGTCAACGAGTTGCAGCCCGGGGTGGTGGGGGGGGGGGGGGTTGGAGAAATCCCGCATATCAGTTCTTCCTGTGGATCTTTATGAAACAGGTTGCCCTTCACTTCTCCCGTAGCTGCAATATCAGTTTACTTTCGGCCATTTTCTATGTTCTACACTATGCGCATTTCAGACGCGACCAAAGGCTGTCACTGACGAGTCTCTGTCTCATCAGTCACCACCCATTCCTGTCAGTATTTCGTGAATTACTCACGCTGTTGAAGAAACTGATCGACAGCTGCGGTCAACGAGTTGCAGCCGACGGCACGGTGCCTAAGTAAGGCTTTCTTAGTTTGCATTTAGCAGATCAACGTTTTCCAAACCATGCACTGAATTACCTTCTGGAGTAATTTTGGTAATCCTCAGTGGAGTAAGAAGGGTACTGCTTCCTTTACAAATTCTCGGAAGCTGCTACTTGCGCTTGATTAAATGGGCCCATAAATGGGTTGACATATTGGAAAAGATTGAGAAGCTCTGCACAAAATTATCGTTGAAATTGCGCCTCTCCTTTCCTTCATTTGAATTCCTTTTCTACAAGAAGGCTATTTATCAGTGGTAGAGCAAAGAAAAATTTAGAGGGGCTAGTCTGGCGGAGAAAACCAGAGGGGTAGAAAAGGTGGCGAAAATTCAACATTTAGAGATTTTTTCCATAATTTTTTTGCCAAAAATTTTAACATTTCAGAATTTTAACAATTTTAACCTTATCCCTTCTCGCTCCCTCGTTCCCTGTGCTGCATACGCCACAGGAACAACCTAGATATCATTTTCAGAGGCGCAGTGTGGTCAGTTTTGACGGGTCACTGGACAGAAGCAATACCAACAAGTGTGATGCATGAAATCCGAGAACTGGAAACGTGGATCCTTATGCTTCTGAGTGCCCCCGTACCTGTTCCCGGCAAAACAAAAGTGCAATTAGAGGTATATTATCGCTTTGCATTGTTTTTTCGCTGTTGAAGCTGTCGCTTTTATGAACGTGCGTGTAGACATCACATTGTTTCAAATGAATAATTATAGAGATCGTTGGCTTGAACATGCCGGTATCCAAATGGCAAAGTAATAATCAAGTCGCGTAATCCGAATTAGTTCCTCCGACTACAGGGAGTAAGTACTTTTTGGATAGCACGATTGCACTCGATCGCGCTCAAGTTTCGTTCGAATTAAAGTAACGTCATTGAAGCTGTAGCATATATTTATTATTGTCTCATTAAAATGAGTTCGTTCAACTACACCTTCGCTTTTCTCTCCTTTCCCATCCCGCCACCGCCCTCCTCACCTCCCCTTCCCCCCCTCCCCATCTCCCCCGCACCTTGCTCACTTGGTATAAAATGACAAAATCTGGCAGTTTTCTTCCTGATAAATTTCTCGCGATAACCATTCAGCCACTCTTCCAAGTTTTATTCACATCTTGTTTGCGAATTTTTCTCCACTCCTTCCCCGGCTCCCCTGCCGCTTATTGCAGTCTTGAAGCTCAAGTTTCGTTCGAATTAAAGTAACGTCATTGAAGCTGTAGCATATATTTATTATTGTCTCATTAAAATGAGTTCGTTCAACTACACCTTCGCTTTTCTCTCCTTTCCCATCCCGCCACCGCCCTCCTCACCTCCCCTTCCCCCCCTCCCCATCTCCCCCGCACCTTGCTCACTTGGTATAAAATGACAAAATCTGGCAGTTTTCTTCCTGATAAATTTCTCGCGATAACCATTCAACCACTCTTCCAAGTTTTATTCACATCTTCTTGTTTGCGAATTTTTCTCCACTCCTTCCCCGGCTCCCCTGCCGCTTATTGCAGTCTTGAACTGCTGTATTTGGTACTGTTCCTCGTTTAGGAGAGCAGAGAGCGTATTGTCGCATGAGCAGTGGTCGTAATAAGACCACCACATTTAACGCAGACCCGTTGACGTAACGGGTGAGGTAGCGAATGATTACGAAACGTGGGCCATGGTTTTCTGCTGTTGCTTTAGTTGTTGAAGCGACGCCCAGTATAACAACTGAATGGAAAATAATTAGTGTCGGATATTTGTCCCCGATATTTTTTATCCAGTTTGTTTTCCCGAATTTTTTTGTCAATCTTTCAATCATTCTATGAACAGCAACAGTCCATAGGGGTCAGTTGTCCATGAGTTGCAATTTTCTTTTTAAGCAACTGCATAGGAGTTTATGTGTGAGAAGAGCGTACTGTCTTGCGGAGAGCAACCGTAGTCCGCAGGCATGTTACAAAAGAGAATGATTTGCAGTATGAGGACCGAATAATTTGTATCTTTGTAAACTTAAGCTGAAAAAGTAATCCGTATGTTTAAGGTGATGCCACTCAGTATAATGCCAGTCCTCGAATTCGCTCTTCCCGATCATACGCGCTTTAGTCTTGTCGATTTCCCTTTGCACTTACCGCTCGAACTACTCGGTGTTGATGCGGCCGTGAAAGTACTGGAAGCAGTTATGCTTGAATATAAGGTATTATTTCTGTCCACTTCTTTCTACCGTTTTTTAACGGTTATACGTTCTTTACCCATGTCATTGATTTTTCATTGTTGGACTTTAAATTCGTATGGGATAGAAATTCCGTTTCCTAAATTTTTATGGAACAGTTATTTCGATTCGCTCTGCTCCTAGACTAGGGAGGGGAGAAGACACTGTACAACAGTTGAGGGAAAATTATTGGCTAAAGGAAAGCAGATCAGGGCGAAGCGGCAACCCAGGTACGTTCGTCATGACTTACCTTGGGTGGCTGGCAACTTGAGCGAAGAGAAATTCTGTACTATTGTAGAGGGGCTGTGTTCGATTTCATTTGGGCAACAGCTTTTTTTGCACTGGGAGATGCTGACATTATAAGAACGTGATTGCAGATATGTGACTTTCTCAAAGCTTAATGAATCAATAGGTTTCAAAATTCTCACAACAAGATACAGTTAGAGCAGATTTGAGAACAAGGAGAGCGATTTTTTTTGTTCGGATTGCATGCGGGAACGTTCTTTGCCGTCTTCAGAACATATTTTCAGCTCTTATGTAATTCAGATAGGATCTGCTCTTTTTAAGCCTGTTCCTTTCGTAACTTCCTTTGTGGAATGCTGAGATGCTACGATATGTTATGATATAATCAGGCATTTTACAGTGACTGAACTAATGATTTTTTTTCTTTAACAGCGGGCCGTCCATTTCAGTTCTAGGGGCCTAGTAACTGTATATTGGTAGGATGAAGCGTTGCTGAAGAGGCGAGAAAATGCGGAGGTGTGCAAGTGAGAGTAATTCAAGAGACGAGTTCTATACAGAGGACAGAAAACATATCCAATTTGCGCGTGGGGATTGAAGATAGAATGTAAACCAATTGCCTTGAATCATACATGATCTCACCACTTTTCAATTTCTGGGCGTCGTTTCGACTGCTGCTTTCGTCCGGCGTCGTTTCACCACATCATTCCCTGTTGTTCTTTTTTAAAATTTATCTTTTTCTCTTTTCACATTATTTCTTTTATTTTTCTACCGCTTTGCAGTAGCACCTTTGAAATGAGACTGAGACCTACGACTCTCACTCTCTCTTGAAGGGAAAGGGGGAGGAGGGAAAGAGGAAAGTGTATGCTGATCTGTGAGTATAGGCGATAAATAATGTCTAATAAAGTGCTGAAGTTCCAGGTTGTTCTTCAGTCACGCAACTACAACGCAGTGAGCATGTGTGTAATGGCGATTGTTGCGCTTTTATACCCACTCGAATATATGTTCCCGGTTATCCCGCTTCTGCCGTCTTATATGCCGTCCGCTGAACAAGTTAGCCATACTTCATTCTTAAGTTCTCGCCAGTATGTGTTATAGTTTTCCAGCACATACTGGCGAGAAATTAAGAATGACTTTTCATGGTTAAGTCGAACGCTTAGTGGAACACCAATCATCGTACATGCTACAGTACTATACTTGTATTATAGTAATGTGGTCTGTGGTCGCATCAGTGTGAAAGCCTGAAAAAGTTAATAATAACGTTGATTTGCACGGCGTTTCGAATTGTACACATCATCAGACACCCTCAGGTAATTGTTTCTGGACTGTCACATACCGCAGTGTGCCACAACATTCCTTCGGAACAGTTCTGCGACTGTGTAGGTCTTTATTAAGGCTTCGTAGATATTTATAGGGTTTTTCATCATGGAGAGTAGTCTATATATTTGGGGATTGCTCTCACCAGATATCAATAAATGTATCTCCTCGAGCAAGAACCTCTCAAAAATTTTGCAAAACCCAGACAGTTCAGTTGAAGGCAATTTGGTTTATTGCAGTTGCTGTTCGCCCCGACACCGTTCATAATTGGCGTTCCGGCTTCATTCTTCTCACACAAAAAGATCTCGACGATGCCAACTGACGTGATCCTGGTTGATTTGGATGCAAATCAAATGCTCATGCCCGAGGGCATGATGTTACCCGAATTACCCGAACCCGACTGCACTAATTTGAAGGTTACACGTCAAATTTATTAATTTCTATTCTTGAAGCGATTTTTTTTTCAAATATGCCGAGGTTTCAGACAAATTTCCTTTCGTAAATGTCATAGAAAACCCGGGGCGATTCAGGCAATTGCTGTCTCTCATTCGAGGCATAATTGTTTGTGAATTTGTCTGGCATGACTGAAATTATTTTTGGACTTATTGCTTGAATTTTTTGTCTTTTTTTTGCAAACGATATTTTCGAACTTAGGTTTCCTGAAAGGCGTGCACATGAAACGTGGGAGATTATCACTTTATGAAAATTCTGCTGTTTTCGCGACCTTTACAGCAACTTTCCGAGATATTCAAATGTGTATTTTTTCGGGCAGTGAACCTTCAAAAGTTACCGTGATCAGAAATACAGCCGAGATCCTACTCTGCTTTATATTGATCATCAAAACACCTAACTGTTTTACGTTATGGCTTGTCGTATAGGCAGAGCCGATATGTTATTGAATTCCAGTTTCTTCCTGCTATTTAGGAGGGGAATTGCACATCGCGTATGTTGTGGATCGCGTTGTCCCACATGAAAGGGCGGCAAAGTAGAATGCGCAATTTGGCATACTTTGTAGCTTATTGTGACTTACATAAAACATGTAACAGTTATAGGCCTCTTTCTCCACCCCTTGTCCCCCTCCCACTTGTCCTTTTGGCAAGTTGTATACGTGTAGAATTGTTCAGCGCTGTTTTGAGGTGATGCCACATAATTACCGAGCTTATTCGACCGTATTCATTCTTGCACATGCGCTTAAGCACGCGCTAATGTATACGACTTAAGAACAGCTTCCGTGCGTCGCTTGGTAAGATGACGATGAACGCGCCTGACATGGATGTGGACGGGCGTCAAGGCAGCTTCGAGTCGAGCTATTCGGTCGACAGTGACGTCGTCGACATCGCGGTTCGGGTGGCTATGGTAGGTTGTTCCATCCAAATATCTCACTGGTCGTTTTGTTCTGCGTGAACTAGTTACAGTCTAGTGGTGGTTTTCGTAGGGATTTGTTGAGGAAAGACGGATCGATGATAACATTTGAACGCTGTTTCTTATATTTTTTATAAGTGGCTTTCATTTCACTCTGCAGTAGATGCTCCTGGGTGTACCAAAGATTTTGCTTTCAAATTTTCCTCATGGGTTCCTCAAAAGTAAAATGGTGTTGATTTATGCAGAAACATTCAGATGCTTTGAAAAATGTCCGCTTCTTCCTGTTACATATTTTTTTATTTTGTTTGGTTGTCTACCGTACGATAGGTTTTTACTTGAGATGCGTTAAAAAGGGAGAAAGTGCTGCTGACTGAAATTTTTGAAAGTTTGTTTGTCATCAAGAAGATTAGAAAAGCGTACCAGACACAAGCATCTAAGCAGTTGCTGAACAAAGTAGAGGGTTTAAATTTTCTTTTTTTTTGCGTGCAATGTTCATTTTTTAAGATTCGCTTCCTCAACAGTCCGAATGTTTTTGCGAACTTCAGCGAGCATACTCGCACGCTAAGGTTGTATCCACGTCCGGTGGTTGCTCTTCAAACGGAGTCTTTTCTGAGAAGTCGGCCACAGTATACTCAGTTCGTTCTCGACCTTTGCAAGTAAGTTTGCTTTACTCTACCTTTAACTGTTTTGAGGGTCGTATCGTTTTCTTAAAGTCAAGTTTGCGATTTTTCGTCATGTTTAGTCATTGGCGTATGTTTTGTAAGCATTGGTCGCCCCAGAGAAGCATTCTGGACAGTGCTGGTTTGTTCTTTTCGGCTTACTGTTTCCTTTGAAAGAGGTTGTGCGTCTAAATTCCTCCTCGACGACCTTAGAAGCTCGATCGCTTTTATGTATTATACCTTACGTTTTCTTTATGAGTCGCAATATCGTGGCAGATGCCACAGAGGGCTTCGAGCGTAATTTTTCTAATTTTCGCGATGAGTGAGCAGTTTGACAACTTTCTCGAGAAGGTATTACGAAAAGCCACAATACGCCAGTGTTAGTTTTGCTCTAAGCTTATTGCGCTTCGTGTGCGGAGAACAGCACCAAATTCTCCCTTCGCCTTTGTTTCCCTGCACCTACATTTACTTTATTACTTGCTCCAGCATTAAATGCATTGCTTTAATATTTTCTCTTTATAATAGCAATTGCACATCCTCATCACTGTTCCTACTTTATCAGCAGTTATGTTCTTGAAGCGCGTGAGTAGAGAGAGGTACATTCTTATTCAGTATTTGTATCTGTAATATGTTCTTTGTAGAACTCAAGCAGTGGAATATTTCGCTGAGTGTTCTCTTTGTCCACGGAACGAAACATACGTAAGGGTTCAAGCAGGCACGGACAGTCCTGCACAAATAGGTGATAAAAGCAAGTGGTTCAGCGAGTCACTTATGCCCGTTCATTTCACTGTAAGTTAACAATTAGCTGATCACTTCTATTAAATTCACCACGCTGAACAGCTCGGAGCGAGGAAATTTTGGTTTCTACTTTCGCTGTGTGAATTCGCTTTCATTTCTCAGTTGTTTTCTTTCTGTGTGTGAATTCACGTAGTTTCGATATATGAAAAGGGGATTCTCTTTGGTCCATTGTTGTGTTCCGAACGACCAGAAAGTCGGAAAATTGTTTCTCGAGGATGGTCTGGTATGGATCGAGCCTCCTGCAGAACCATGCCATCTGTGTCGACTTACTGTTTACGAAAGCTTCATGCTTATCCCGATCCTCCTCTCTGCTCTTACAGAACTAAGTAAGCTTAAAAGATAGTTTGCGATGCCCTTGAATGTCCTTGAATCGAGCTTTTTTTGTAATACGATGGACACCGTCTCATTACATTTTGTGCGTGCCTCACTATTGTTGCCAGCCGACGGGCTGACGTAATTAACTTACTGACGATCCCCAACCTCCCTCTTCTTTTTGACTCTTCCACCATCCCACCATATCTGAGCTATTTTTTCCTAATTTGTGTGCTGAATTGTTTCCTTTTCAGAACTGAGGCAATTCAGCGTTGCTGTTCGGTGTTCGAGTGTTGATTAGTGTTGCGTAAAGTCCCTTCCGGGAGCTGTTCTCCAATTTTTTTAGTCATCATACTGCTCGTTTTTCTATTTTTTGGTTGCTCTCACCTCCACCAGATCGTCGTCGGACAAGTTATCTCCTTCGCTGGCCTCCAAGATTATCCCCTAACTTGTTCCTTCCTGGCTGATCCTGCTTCCAACGGGGTTATCGTCGTCCATAACAATAGTGATGAGAACAGAGTTAATTCGTTCAATTTTGAAGGTGTATCTGAACGATTCAACGCTTGCAGCGGCGTGGCATAGCACGGTTAACGTTCGCATGAACAGTGTATCAGGTATGCTATTTGTTGTGCGCGGCCACTTCTCAAACAGTGTAATAGAATTTTTCTTCGTTAGGTGTGCTTGCGTTTTTGACTTTTCATCATTTGCAACCTAAGTAAGCATGAACTTATGGCACCCATATGCAGCGACGATCGTATGTCGTTTCATGCAATCCATCAACAAGTAAATTTCGGTTATCCTTCGAGAATACTTTTTTGTAACATTGAAATGCACATAATGGAATTGATTGGTCTTATGCTGTTTCTTTTTTCTCCTACTGCACCTCATATCTTTTTTGCTTCCATAATGCACTCTAACGCTCATGCTACAATCTCCTCCTCGAAATCTGAATCTGTAAAAAGTGAAAGTCGCAGGGCGTATTATAAGGGGTCGTTCCGTTTATCGTATACTCTCAGATATCCATGTACGAATCTCTGAAATATTTCTTTGAAATGCTCAGCTGAACTGGTGAAGGAACATTTTAAAGATTCTGACGAGGAGAACGGTAGTGATGCTGGTAATACGGATGCGGGCAGCTGCTCAAGCATCGATGATCTTGTATTTGAGTCTCCTGATGAGATCGATCCAACATCAGGTACGGATTTTTTGTCTCAACGCATGAATTGGACTGGGCAGTGGTAATTATGAGAGTCTGCAGGCTTTCAAGAAACGGAGAGTTCTGCAGGTTGAAACAACCGGCATTGTTGATAACCAACCCATAACTGCCACAAATAAAGGCTGAGGGAATGCTTTGTTTTGCGCATCTTAATAGCCAGCGCTTTATTTAAATTATGAACGCTATTTGTTGGGCGTAATGTTCAAAAATTTTCAGAATTTGATGGACACTTCTAGCGGACCGTTCAGCATCCCTACTATTATTTTGGATAACTGCAGATTTCGTTGGTTGATTAAAATTTCTGAGATTGAGTTATTGATAAGATAGAATCGGTAGCGTTAGCATCCTAGCGGTCGTCGAGTTCAATCAAATGCTCCATCTATTAAAACAGTCGTTCCACGTTTACAACTTAAACAGATGTTGAGATCTTGTCATCAGCTGCAGAAGTTATGAGTGTAAGCCAAAGATTTAAGTGATGTACGATGATCTCGCGAGTTC
>JPKZ01002568.1:449256-462410 GCA_000803305.1 Toxocara canis | reverse complement strand
CCCCCACTTCTCCGCTGCCCTCTCTCTCATTCCTTTTCCGCCACAGATCCTTTTTTAGAAGTCGTTTCGTACAATTTCTGTTCAAATTCGGTCCCTTGAGAAGCCCATCAAATTAATCGCTCTCCGACTTGAGTACATCTTTTGGAAGCTCCTTACAAACGCTGTCTACGTCTCAGTTCGTCATCCTTTTGAATTGATGATAGAGCTTTATGTTTTGAAAAATCAAGGTCTTTTGAAGGTTTCATAGTAGGGGTCCGAACAGTGAGGTAGGGCAAGGCAGCATCTTTTGGTGCTGAAGTGTTGCTTTCGAATTTGCTCATTATTTTAGCTGCCTAATTTGAAGACTCATTCCTTCCGATTTCTTACGCGCACGTTATGCGTGCCTCCTTCTCAACTTATAAAAATGTCTTAATAACGTTGACAAATTTTATTATAAGTAACAGTTTGCAGGCGCATCGAAGCCACTTGGTGAAGTGAATGACGTGTATCGTGAGCCACTTACTCTCGAGCTACCGCAGAGCGAAAGCGCTCTTTCGATTGGTAGCTCCCTAAGCAGTGGAAGGTAGTATGTGTCTATCTCGACCATGTTTATACATTAGAGTAATTCGTGTGAATAAGCTCTAAAGGCGATAAGTTTGTCAGGGTTTATTTATTACTGGTACTGGCATAAGACGTTGAATATACTTTCCTGTTAGTCATATTTGCAACCATCTGTTCTTTTCCACCTTTTTGCAATGGCTTATCATACGGAAAGTTGCAGCTCTTAGTTACATTGCAGTTTGACATTTCATAGAAAGGTTTAGTTAGTGCAATTTTTTATAACACTGATGAAAGTCTACTTTAATTCTGATTTACTTAGCAATTCTGCGCCAAGCGAGCGATCGCCTTTAAAACAGATAGCGCAAACTATCTCACAGATTCTGTTTTAGCAGGCCTTTTGTTTTGCATCTGGGTATTCCTGCCGTGCGCCCGTTTTCTTGTAGTAGCAGTGCCAACATTCGTATAGCGAATAGTTGTCTCACCGAAAGATGAAAAATCGAACTTGCTGATTACCGCAAGTTCGCAAAATAAATGTGCTTTTTTAAGGTCAAGTCCCTCATCTTCGGTTTCAACATCTGCGATGGACAGTGAAGCAGATTTCGCGAGGCTTGCCGAGAATCTCGCTCTCAAGTCTGACTCCAAGGTGAAACTTTTTCTTCAACAACTAAGTAGTTTATGTCTATCTTTGCTTATAACCATGCACATGTCTACTGATCAGTCTGCTTTTCCACCACTCTCTTTCTGTCTTGTCCTAGCCACCTTTTGCTTGGATGTTGCAGCGTTTTTTATATTCTACAGAACAGATCACTTTTGTCCCGCTGACTTGAACTTTACAAAATTGGAACTATTGTTAAAAATTTTTAATGAGCGCTAGTAGTGGAATCAGACTGTATGAGTGCCCCTGATAAGCGTTACCGTTTGCTTAAGATTGGGGTCACGGCTAAATCTGTAGAAAATATTCCCCTAAATACAGAGCGATTAAAAGGCATAACATTGGCGTTCTATATTTAGGTGTCTTGAGCTGTGAGTTGTTTCCTCGTTTTGTGATTTCCAGTCTTAGTCATATCTTGTATAATCACCTCGCCATTTGCACTTCTTAAGATTGATTCCACAATGGTATTGTTAATTCCTTTAAGGATATGTTAATAAGTAAAAGTTCGGCGGACAAATAAATACTTATTTAACCGTGGAACGTTTAGTATAGAATTCCACTCATGAGTAGCCAACTTCGTAAGTTCCGTTACTTTTAGTCATATTGAGAAAGTATGCATTGGAACTTCATAGCCAGTGAATAGCGGTGAAAATTTATCGGTGTACGGGATCGTCACTTAGTAGAAAGTATGACTGAACAATCAGATCATTTTAGGGCGATTTCTCTTTCGATCATTCGGATGAGAATACGCCAATCCAGAATCGAAAGAGAACACTGGTTGGACGAGGGATCCTCTCACAGCCGGAGAGTGCCAGCAGTACGCCAACCAGTAGAACGCCGCCGCTCAAGGCTGTCGGCATGAAGGTAATGTACATTATTGTCGCCTAAAATGACATGTATGGACGGTAGTAAATTTAACCGATAAAAAAGTTTACCCGTTAAAATGTTGACGTGAAGAGAATTCTTGATTTCGGCCTATAGGACAAGGAAAGGAGAGGTTTTATATCACGCATTGGTGATTCGATGTCGGTAATTCACTGGTTGAATTTCATATACTCTATCTCGCATACGTACAACCAGGCGGCGCATGTATGAATCTGAAAATGGTCTGACATTTTCCCTGAAAAGTTACCACGGCGATGCTGTTTAGAGTTCTTCCGCCGGTGCAAATTATTTTTTCGGGATCGTTGACGTGTGAGCAAGGATTCTGTGAAGGGAAAAAGGTGAAAAACGGGAGGGGGGGGAGGGGGAAGAGGACGACAGATGGCAAGGAGAGGGGCTTAATTTCTGGGCGTCTTTCCTCTCTCTTGTTCTGTGGGCGTAAAAATTTGTGAATTCTCCGTAACAGAAAATATTGTTTGTTTGACTGTTTTGCGTGAGATTAGCGAAAGCGGTTGTTGCCTATGTTGACCTGAAAGCATTGCACACGAATTGTAGCCCTTGTGCCATCGATTCTTGTTCATCACATGTATTCATTATAATTTCTGTTTACCTAAGCAGTTCTTCTGTCTTCGGTATGATCCCACTTTGGAACGGGTATTGTGTACATTTTTATGTTCTTATCGATGATTCGCTACTAATACCATAATAACAGAATCAGGCGGAAACCGAATGAAATTTAATTGCTGTCTTTGATTGTGTGATTTTCAATTATTTCTTAAGGGAATCGCTCATTTAACGGATTCTGGCGAAAAGGTGCTTGGGCCACAGTTCATGAGCGCGCTAAACGGATATGCTGAGAAAAGTCATGATATGTTCAACCAGGTCAGGTTGCTGCCCTATATTTCTTTCCACTTCAAAATACACTGTTATCACATTGTGTAATTTGTACGGAAAAAAGTCGAAGCTCATCTGGTGGTGGGTCACTATTACTCGTAGGCAGCCAAAAATTCACCTGTGTTTCGCTGTTCAAACGGAAATACTGAAGGTTCCAGTGGTGAAAAAGTATTTTATTGCTAAGATGATGCGGGAAAGATTTAAGACCGTGCGAAAGAAATGCAACAGTCATTTGTCACATTTAGAGGAATGTTTTATGAAGTAGCTTGTCTAAAGGGAGAACTAAATCGGATGGGAGAAAGACTGCGAAATAGTATCTTCAAAGGGGGGAACTGAATTGAATGGGGATCGATTTCAGGGATATTTTATATTAACTAACTGTTTCCAAAAGGAGAGCTAAGTTTGAAGAGGAGGTGTAAACTATTACCTTCTTTCTTTAAACCACGGCAGCTATTGGTATCGGTCACCATCGTTCTTCGTTTGGCCCATCCATTTATCGAGGAGCTGTCGTACAAGGCTTATTGTGATTTTCATTCGTTGCGCCAACATGATTTTGATGTGTCACTTTAGTGTTTACTACAGATGCTGAATCGTACCGCACCGAAGGCGCAAGCGCTGCGCGACAAGACGATGCGTCCAATTGCGGTCGCGGCTGCCAATCGAATGGAGCAGAGCCAACATTTGGTCATGACTAAAACCAACCCTATTAGCAGTACCAATACAGCCATTCAACAGAGGTTAAACGAACCCTTCCATCTTGTGAACTGTACTTTGTTGATTTAATTTTCAAAGTATGCTGGGCGCTGTTCCCGGTTCGTTACTGAAGCCGTCTCAGGTTGGCGGTTGTGGAATCAATCATAGAGACCGGAATTTTTTCTCGATTCGGTAGTTTTTAATGAAAAATTTGAATAATTGGACAATGTGAAGTGAAAATTAGCTGCGAGCTAATAAAGTTTCAGTAGGTTTGGACCCCTTGATGCGTTTATCTCAACTTCAGCCCGAGTGTGCTTTTGCGTGCGGACTTCTCCTTCGAAGCGAGGGCCTTCAAGTAACACATATTCAAGAGCTGATTATCCATCCTTTCAAGCACTTACTACGTAAAAAATATGTCACGCGAAACTTTCCTTATACAAAAAAATACGTCATCTTCCACGTTATCTTTACACTGTGAATAAAGTACAGCGCGCATTTGTGTTGAGGCGCATGGCAGGCGGATGGGTGAGGCCTTTGGTGGAGTAAAGACTGTTTGGAGTGGTCGAGTTTGGCAAAAGGAAGATAGGGTTTGTCGCGTTGAGAAGGCGACAAAAAATGATTTATTTATATTCGAGGTACACTTTTATTCAGATGTAAGACACACGGTGCAATCAGAAGACAGCATTTCTGAGAATAATAACGTTAAAAATGTAACATCTTGAAGTAAAACATTTTCTGAACGATGTCCGATGCAATCGCTGTAGTAGGAAGTAGTCTTCGAATTCACAGTTTTACAGCAGTAGAATTGAGGGGTAGGCGATAAGTACGCACTGAAACACGCATCTAACATATTTCCTCCCGGCAACATTCAACTAGCCATAAGTGTAAGGGGGAGCTATTGCGTTGTAAACAAACTGGCGATATCTTTCGAGAAAATTCGACTGTCGGAAAGAATAATAACGCGTGATTGGGGTCTAAGTAGTGCCAGCTACGATGCGTTGATTTATATGGGTAATGTTTCAGTAAAAACCAGCAGGTGGTTCGAGAGATCTGCGATCAAGTGTTGTCTGGGCAAGGCGTGGGTGTTTTCACGTACCCAAAGCTGAAACGTCTCATGGAAGACGAAAGCCTGAGGCAGCTGGTATCGTCGAAGCTGAATTTAGGTCTTGAGATCAAGCACTCCGAGGACGATTTCGTGCAGGACATGGTAAATGCTTGATCAAGCTCTTTCTGCGACCTTTCCTTATCAAAAGGAGTTGATGTCCTTTACAAGAGGCAGAAACGGGAATAGAAAGGGGCGTGGGCGAAAGCTTGCATGCTAGGTAACCTCCAAATTCGCGTTTTTTTTCGTAAAGATTCTACCATAAATGGGCGTGTATTGAAAAGATTTTTCATTGAGGAATTACGCGATTAAAGAATAAAGTTTCTCGTATATACTTTTTCTGAGCAAATGCAAAATCGCTTGTTTGAAATATATCTAGTATCATTTTATCGCGTTGCGATATATACGTGCTGCCATAAATGTCCTTGACTGCTACACACCGTATAAGAGAGAGCTTTTTATATTATTTGCTTGTTTGTGTATACTGTTTTAGCAACTGAGTCGATCGCAATACAAGGGCTACGTAAAGGTGCTTCAAACATGCATCGTTGGCCTTGAAAATTCGTTCAATACGCCCGGCTCAAATGGTCTCGCGTCGTTGTTCCATGTGCTCGAAATTGCACACACCCACTACTGGGCTAGGGAAGCCGATCCGACCACACCTGCGAGTGGGGTTGGTTCCTTACTCTTGTGTACGCTTACGGAAGCAATATCAGACTTTTCTTGTTGGTTGTTTTTCTTCATTTAGCTGTCGACAGTGTTTTTAGGACCTTAAGGAGGTTCACCTCTAAATCTGAATGAAGAAACGGTGCATATGGTAGGCCGATATCTTGGCAACGGGAAGATTTGTCTGATGGATTTTTGTTTAATTCGAGAGTGCTGTTTGTCAAATAAGTTTTTTAAATGTTCATAGGTAAGACTGATGGTTGCAGCTGATAGGCATACTGTGGGGTTCAAGTTTTTCTCAGGGCTTCTTGGTCGCCACATCGATACAATTTCTGCCTTGAGCAATGTTCGCTATCGGTAAAACGCGTTTACGGTGCTTGTTTCAAGAATCCGATTAGTGCATCTCGTAAACATAGTTGTTTATGAAAACGAACACATAACTAGCTGTGTGAGTCGGAAATTTGTCTTCATTTTCGAGCATCGGAGCGAGTTATAGGGTATCCTAGCTTCAGTTCAGCTCACTGTGAAACGGGAACATTAGAGACCATGAGACTGTGTTAGAGAGTATACGGATATCATGGTTCACGGGGTGCACGAAGCTGTGAGGCCGATAAAATTGTTTTCGAGAAATTATTCATATGCCCGAAGAAAACTTCTGTACTGTAGAGCAGTAGAATATAAATTTAGATTGCTCGCAAAAGAGCATGTCTTCTAGCAGAAAGGAGCGCATTTTCGAGGTTTTACTACATTGTTCTTTTCAAATATTTTTTTTCATTCAGTTGAACACGCCATCGACTTCGTTGCATGACTTCCAACCGCCTCGTCAGCACCGACTTCCATCGACACATATGGATGGCCGACTCCCTCCCCCCATTCCACCACCAATACCACTTCCGCCGGCTGTGGCAGCTGTTCGTGACAACGATTCGATAAAGTCGGTAATTTCCAGCTCGGATGCTATTCGAGAGGTGACACCGCGAGAAGTCTGTGGAATTGTTCTGCGTAAGCTTTTGTGCGTCACTTCGCGAACTGTCTGTGAATACGCGGTAGCATATCACAAAGCACCTTAGCTTTTGTTGCAGAAACGCGAAAATTCGATTTACTATGTGGATTGTATTAGGTCTGCACTCGTTGAAAATTCTACGTTCGATACGGCGATGAGCAGAATGACCAAACTAGGAGTGTAGTTGTGCTCCCTCCTGCCCTACTCGTCACCTCTTCCACCTTGCGGAGCCTCGACTTTCAACTGCATCTGTTTTCTTCATTTTTCATTAGCTTCGTATTTCGCACTGTTTTCCCAACTTTTTATTTGCATCGAAATCTAACTGCTACACGAAACAACTACTCTCTATTCTTTCTCCTCATTGACGGATGGTGTAGGTGGCAAGCTCATCTATGCCTCAGAATGACATCGTATGGGGAAGATCAACACCCCTTCTCCTTCTTGGTTCCTGCAATCCAACTTTTTTTCAGCAACTGGACCGCCTCCTCCTCTTCCGCCACGACCTCAGCCACCTCGGAAACAGTCAGGTGATGGGAGCAAGCTGGTGAGGAGCAAAGCGGAAAGTGAAGATTCACAAAGTCAGCTTTCCGACGAGTCACGTACCATTACCACTCCAATTCCGCACAACGATTCGACGATGAAACTCGAATTGGATGAGAAGTCCGAGACAAATACACTTGTCGCTTCTCAGCCCTCCTCGGGTCCTTCGTCGGTACGTTCTGAAAATTTATATTCGATTTTTAAACCAATTAACGGTGCAAATATTGAAATAGGAGATTTATTGAACATGGTGCTGTCACACCGATGAACTGAGCCTGTTGAAAGCCCCATGCAGCGATATTTTAGGGCAGTTTGCTCACATTCAATACCCATTTAACGAAAAGGCAACCTATTTGTCTTCAACATAACTTAATCTCACATGATGTGGTCCTTCAGTTTCCTCGGTATAGCGGTTGGGGAATTTAATAGGAACGACCTTAACTGACTTTTAAAATAATTTTTGGTTTCTTAAAATAATTTTTCCGATACAGTACTCGTGGAATGGGCTGTTAACTTGTTTATTGCTGGGTTGGGAAACGTTGATTCCGATCTCAGCAGCCGGCCCAGCCGTAGACTTTTTGCAGTCGGACTACGGTAACCATATGTAAGATTCTTGGGAGCTCCAGATAGCTATTTACATATTGGAGGCGCCGCGCCGACTTCATTTTGATGGCGCAGACAGTGAAATGCATATTTAGGGAGGAGGGGGGGGGGGGGGAACAGTAATTTATGGAGTCACGTCGTTCTTTCAACTGCAGCAGTGTTGTGGGCCATTTCCATCCGTATTTTAATGGTAAATGCAGTGGGATGTGCTTGAAATTCCACTACTGGCATCTTAGCAAGGAGGCCGTAATTATGTAGCAAAGTATGTTCATTGCAGGCCACGCCAACGTCAACTGCTCACGATGCAAGGGTATTTGTAATAGTTTCATTGGCTGCTATGCCTCCTTCGTTTTCTGCGTGCAATTTGCCACCTGTACAGTGTTACAGCCTCTGTGTTGCCTGTATCATTTGTACAGTTGTTTTGTACACGTGGGTGGCGAAAGGGAGTAAGAACGGTGTTGTTTAGTGTGTTGACCATTGTTGAGATTACCTGATAAATGAACGCGGGGCAGGTAGCTAAATCTGCCCCGAAAGCACTCCTCTTCATTGAGTCGATGTTGTCATTGTTTTAGTTGAACGCGTAGAGGTGCTACACATGAATGCGAACAAAAGAATGCAATCGCCGTCGGTATGCAGCATGGAAGTTGTTTATTTATTTTCCTGTTTTTAATCTTTATGTTGCCTTTGGAATTTGCAGCCTCTACCACCACGAAGTTTACCTGTAGAACAGGTCTCAACGCCCGACAGCCCGGAACCGGTGCGGCACTACATCTATCAAGATCTTATATGTACGTTTTATCGCCGTTCTCGCTTTATTTGCCGTTTTCAAAAGTAATTCGGAAACGTTAACCTGTCATAGACGTGATTGTTTGTATAATACTGATCAAGTTACAGTACAATGTGATTCCGATTCAGTAATGATTGTCATCCATTTTTATGGTTGCCGATTCATTTCTTCATCGATAAAGTAGAAAACCAATTTAATTAGTTGTTCAGTTGTATTGCAAATGATTGCGCCATTTGGGATGCTTCGCGAGGCACATAGTTTCCATCGAAGTCTGTTTTTTTTTTCATCCTTTTTCGTTTGATTGTAAAGCATGTTAACGAAGTTGATTTTCTTCAGTGCCCTCGCAGAATCCATTATGGCAGAAGATGGTGTTCTGGGAGAACGCTTTTTTCGATGTTGTGGCACAGGAAAGAGACATCGTTGGTATGGACCAGGAACCTTGTGAAATGATCGATCGATACAGTGGGCTTTCCGAATCCGAGAAGAAACGTCTTGAACTCGATGAAGACCGTCTCTTGGCAACGCTATTGCACAACCTGACTGCTTATATGATCATGTGCGGTACTGGACAAAAAGCTATTCAACAGGTATATCCTGGCTGCCCTCACTGTGGCGACAAAAATTTCGATAGGGAACGAGAATTCACTTGCTTGGATTACTTAATAAAAACTGATTTTCTCAAGAAAAAATCGTTTTCTTAATAAGGAAAATTCATCCATTCAATAAGGGTAATCCAGAATCGTGGATTTCGAGAAGAAAGCGAATGAGCCAAAGCAGGAAAACGGGGATTTCGAAAGCGTGAGGAATGTAACATGTTTTCATATGTGATTGTGACGATGCCTTACTCTTCACCCGTGATCGTTAAGAGGCTGAAGAGGGGAGTGGGAGTGGGGGAGGGAGATGGTGAGGGGACAGGGAAGGTATGGGAATAAGAGGTCCAACTACCTCGTTGGAAGACCACTTTGTTTGGGTTTTTGGCCGCAAATTTATCTCACGAGTGTCATCGGGAACCAGAGTTGAGCGCAAAGGTCTTTTGGCTATCGCTGTTGCTGCTTGCAGACCAGGAAAGAGTAGGCGATCAGTGAGGGAAGGAAGGGCGAGCATCCTACTCTGCTGTCACAGGTTGGGAGGGAAGGGAAAGACAGAAAGAATGAAACGGCGTTATTATGTCGTGAATGGGCTTCTTTCTTGGCCGAGGACCTCACGGACGCATGCGTCCTCGTAGGCCATATTATTGCCTTCGGAAGTATTCGTGAGCTACAGCTATTACCGATATCCCAAAAGGGTAGTGGGGATCGTAGGGTCCTTGCGTATTTATGCATGCCATGTAACTATTACGAGGGCGTTTAAATAGGAAAACGTGAGTGTACAAGTTCTATATGGAGCAGTATTGATGAACAAATTTTTAAAAAAAAGCATATTTAATTGAAGAAGATACGCCGGCTGCTTGGAAAGGCTCATATCGGATTAGTTTACTCGAAAACGATCAACCAGCTTCTCGACCAGCTACCGCTTACGGTAATTCACCGCAAATTTTCATTTTTTTAGTCGTTTGCGTTTGTGGGGATGGTCTTTTTTAAACAACTTTTTAATGTTTCTTTTGAAATATTGAAAGGCTGGTTGTCGTAGCGTTCCTGCAACGATAGGATTTCCGCTGCGGAGGAGAAAATGTAGTTGGAAAGGACCTTTATAACAGGGAGGGCGTAATGGATGGGATTATTTTCTTCGTCCAACGTAATTCAGTGGAACTGACCGGTGCAATGACCTATTTTTAGGAATTTTTCTGCAAGTAATCAATCGATTGTTCGAAACGCACTGTCTACATCGCTTCATATGGGAGGTTGATGAGAGCACTTATATTTGAAGTGTGTTACTGCCAGTTGGCAGCAAGCGAGTGGTTTTCAACGTGAGTTTAGAGAATCAAGCTGAGGAAACAGCTAACCGGAGGGAAGGATCTTGCTAGAAAATTCGTCGGGCACAAAAGTGGAGAGTCGCTTCACGTCAAGGAACATTGTCCTAACATCGCATTGTTACAGCTGTAAGTGATGAAGGAGGCCCTTTTTCGATTTTTTTTTTTTTTGAGAATGCAATAAAAACTACTATCGATGGTTGATTCCTCAGGTCAAAAGATAAAAGGAACATTATCTGAAAGGAGTATTGCTATCGTTACTGGACTATTATAAATATGTATGGTGTTGCAGCAAGGCAACGGCATTCCTCTAAAACCGCTTGGTAGTCGCCTGATGCAAAAGCAGTCATTTACAGTACACGCTGGAGCGAATGCCGAGGGAACTTTGATGTTTATGGAGGTAAGCTGCTCGGCATTGAACCGTTATTCGTTTTTAGAAGAAGAGAACCATGGCTTTCTTTTTAAACTCATATATAAATATATGCATGTATATACATATTACATATATATATATATATGTATGTATACATATACACATATATGAAGCGGGTTTATATACATATACATATACATATATACATGTATATATATATGTATATATATATATATGTGTACGTATATATATTTACATATATATATATACACATAAATATATATATATATATATAACATATATGTGTCCGTGCTAGAGTCGCCATAAAATGTGAAATTCACGGCGCCAATTCTTAGGGGTGAAATTAGTAGAATTCTTTGCTTTCGAGGCGATTTTTTTAGATCACATCTTTTATATACAATTTACCCTAATGCCTTTTTTTGCGACGTTTAGCTTCACGCGAATCTGCACTCAGTCACATGAACCTGCGCAACATTCCGACTGCATTCACTTACGCGCAATATAATTGCTTCGTGGCGTAGAGAAGACTACTTCTTTCGTTCAGAGTTCTCCCTGCTTAAAAAAGCTGTCCTTCGGAGTTTTGCGCAACATTTACCCTTTCGCATACTTCTAAAAGGCCGTACGTGAATAAGAAATTCAAGGATACCATGTGCCATGCTTGGAGGGTAAAAAACTATCACCTCCCATTAGCTCGAGTCTGGTCATAACTTCTATGTGTCAAAAGCCCTTCGATTATGCCTCACAATGCAGGAAGTTCTTTTCCATGAATTCTTGAAAATATGGATTTGAGATTTCATGTCCACCCAAGAAGGGGAGAGGCGGAGGAGTGGAGTTGGAAGATGGAGGGGAGTCCGCTTTCCCGTTAGCTACACGAGGGTGAAAAATGGCACTTCCTTCCGCACTCTCAAAACCTAAAATGACTTCGTCTCTCTATCCCGTAGCAGTACGATATTAATGTGCGCTTCGCTTTATGAAACGGGTTTTCAGTCTAAGCGCTGAATATACCATTTTACAGGTTTGTGATGATGCAGTTGTGCTGCGCGCGGTGACCGGTGCGATAACAGACCGTTGGTGGTACGAGCGTCTTGTGAACATGACGTATTCGCCAAAAACAAAAGTCTTATGCCTTTGGCGTAGACACGAAGATAAAGTCCAAATGCACAAGTTTTATACCAAAAAGGTTGTGCCTTGCTCACTGAAAGTGCACAAGTTCAGCCAATTATAGTTAGGAGAATGTCATCGAAAAAAAAAGCGCCGTTCTGATTCGTTGCGCTAGATTTTTATGGAGAATTAGTAAAGAGTAATTTTTTTGATTGGATTTATATTATCAGTAGAAGGAAGTTCTGTTGGTATGAAGAATTGTATGTTTTGAGCGGTGTAAGAGTTTCATCTCGGTAAGCAGTTTCTCGGATCCATGCTGGTTCTGAGGGCAGTAGGCTTCTTCTGCAGAAGATTATTCCACTATGACAGACATTTTCTGTAGCGGCCTTAGTTGATACTTCTTTTTAGAACTGCATGGTTATTGTTATCAGTGTTGGTTCATTTTGCTGAAGAATGTTGTTTTAGTGCAGAGAGCTGTACGCATGCATGAAGGCGGCGATGGAGCGTGCAGCAGCAAGGGGCAAAGTGGCCGTTACAGGTAGGGATCTGGGTGGCGAGTTCCCTGTTCATGATGCCGAGTCCAGCCAAGGTGGCCTGCTCCAAGTTCGCATCGATGGAGTGGCACTTCTTTTTGCCGACCGGCAGGTACTGAATTTACTCCAACGGGTCCGTTCGTCTCTGATGATTTCGCGACCGCGACCTACTGCTTTTTTGGATGCGGTGGGATAGTTGTTTCTGTTGTGTACAGCAACAGATGTCGCTGTCATTTTGCAAGCTGGAAAAAATGGAAGACTGTTACCATCCACTCAACCAAGTACGCTGCTGCTTTTAAGAGAGGCATATCTCTTATCTGAGTATTAATAGGAGAGAGGGTTTTGTATTTGGCTGCCCTTCATTCTGCTTTTCATGGCCTCGGTTGGCTAAACAACGTAACCTAATATGTTAGGGCGTTTCGTCATATCAACGACTCTCTTGCTTCACTTGTAGCGAGCTGGTCGACAACTTTTGTTCGTGGAACCGCAACTGCCATTTGTGCCATCTCTCCAATAATAGTCCGCTAGCTGTCTAGAAGTTTTTCTAGGGGAGGGGTCCATTCGGAAGTGGAGCTATTTCGATGGGTTCTTTTATTGATCCTATGCTGAATTTTCCAGTACGGAAGTCCAGTGTTTTTGAAGAGATGGCTATTTCGAAGCGTAGAGATTCTGTTTTCCTGTGTCCTCGAACGGCGGGGTATTCGAATGAAAAGCTGTGTCGATGCTTTGCTTGAGGTGACAAGGTTCTTGGCTTTTCACCTTAAAGATTGTTTGAGGCATGTGCAGTCTCGGCCATGGGTGACGTTTCTGAGTGTTGAATGTTTTAGTTAGATTTGAACTGCATTTCACTAAGCA
>JPKZ01002568.1:424592-449113 GCA_000803305.1 Toxocara canis | reverse complement strand
AGTGTAGAGCATGCGCCTTCTTTCTTTGCCACGTGTTTATTTTTTTTTAATATTTCGATTGGGTCAGATTTTGAAGAAATTTTCGCCATATGAATTTTGTACCGTTCGCGCCTTTTCAAAAGAAGAGGTGGGAATTTTTGATAGTAAAGTTTCCAAGACATAATGCTTTTTTCATCGGCCTCAACCGCAGAAAAAGTTTATGGACGCCACTATCGTAAGGGTGTCGATGTGCCATAGTTTTCGGGGCTTACTTTTTGGGGACTTTTGAAATAGTTTTTCCTTACAGTTCATTAAAACAGGAAGTTTTTGCAGCTAATTCTTCTGCTTTCTTCCGAAATTTTTTTCCAATTTTTCGAAATTTCAGCATTTCATTGAACTTGGCAACATCAAAAAGTGCAATACCTTCGGTGGCAACGTCTTCATTCTTGAAGAATACGGTAAGCGCAGCGAATAAATTTTTATTTTAGAGAACATTGTACATATATATGTACATATGTATATATATATACATATAATATATATACATATGTATATATATATAACATATTATATATATATATATATATATATATATATATATATATATATATATATATATATATATATATATATATATATATATATATATATATATATATATATATATATATATATATATATATATATATATATATATATATATATATATATATATATATATATATATATATATATATATATATATATATATATATATATATATATATATATATATATATATATATATATATATATATATATATATATATATATATATATATATATATATATATATATATATATATATATATATATATATATATATATATATATATATATATATATATATATATATATATATATATATATATATATATATATATATATATATATATATATATATATATATATATATATATATATATATATATATATATATATATATATATATATATATATATATATATATATATATATATATATATATATATATATATATATATATATATATATATATATATATATATATATATATATATATATATATATATATATATATATATATATATATATATATATATATATATATATATATATATATATATATATATATATATATATATATATATATATATATATATATATATATATATATATATATATATATATATATATATATATATATATATATATATATATATATATATATATATATATATATATATATATATATATATATATATATATATATATATATATATATATATATATATATATATATATATATATATATATATATATATATATATATATATATATATATATATATATATATATATATATATATATATATATATATATATATATATATATATATATATATATATATATATATATATATATATATATATATATATATATATATATATATATATATATATATATATATATATATATATATATATATATATATATATATATATATATATATATATATATATATATATATATATATATATATATATATATATATATATATATATATATATATATATATATATATATATATATATATATATATATATATATATATATATATATATATATATATATATATATATATATATATATATATATATATATATATATATATATATATATGCACGTATAGTTTGACTGCGCACATAATACTTTTATTGTCGGCTAAGAATGAAGGAAAAAGCTTCGCGTTGTTACGCTTTTGTAAGGTACTTGACAAAGCTAGAATTCTTAAGTGTGATTTCTCTGTGTAGCTGCTGTTGTGGAAGATTATCATTGTATTTTTTATATAAGGCGTAATGCTAAAAACTGGGAGTGGCAGTTCATTTTTTTAGTGCTGCCGTTTCGATGATCATTGCATGGTCAGAGTTCGTAGGAGTAATGAGCAGTGTAATCGAAAAAGTTCGTTATGTCCGTTATCGTCTGCATGTTTGTCACATGTGCGAACAGCGAGCACGTGCTATTTTTTGTAATGTCGACGTTAAAGACAAAGTAGTCAACCTGGATCCCTTATATTAAACGTTCTATTCAAATTTACGAGCTGTTTCGTCTTGTTTTCGCTAAAAGAATGTGTTCATAAATAATCAAATTAATAACTGGGTAGGCTTCATTTCTCTCTCCTTTCGTTTCACATCCCAAGCTTTGACAATGGTCAGACGTTAATAAGAGTTTTTGTTTCCAGATCGCAAAAAGAACGAACTTATCCAGCGGCGATATATGTCACAAATGGTAAACAGTTTTGATTCCTGCGTCCTTTTTTTGCTCATTATCCTCTTTTTTGTGCCTAATCTATAGTTTTATTTCAAGTGAGGGAAATTAAAAAACAAATGAATTTCCGTTGAGGTTGTTTACCCTCACAGATAGCATGTGGATGCTTAATTTAATATGAACGCAGTCTGTATCCTCCTTAAGTCAGTCATAAATTCCTCACGTATGAATGCCATCTGAAAAGTTAATAAGTGATTATTGTGCCATCATTAGTACTTTATGGGGTCAGTAATTTTTAGTGAACTAGTTTATCAAAGTCGTTTGTTATATACGTGTTCGTATTTCATCGATCGATTGTTCATTTTCACAGCCCTGTAAAACAATTTGATAGTTTAAATATGTAGTATGAAATGCTGTGGACAGACTGCGTTGATCAATCGTTCTTTGCTTCAGCCTGACTGGCTTCTTTTGAAAGAGTGGAGATATTAATCAGTAGTTGCACGAAGCGATTGGGAAACGTACTCTCGTAGCATGGTTTTGATTTTGAAATTTTTGAAGATATAAAAGTGATTTATATGACTTTTTAACAAATTTGATTGTATTTTTCTCTTCCCCCGCTCTACTCGAGGTAACAATACTTGCCTTTTTTTACAAATTCATAACAATAGTCGACGTTTTTCCATAATTTTTTTACGAAAACACAGATCGCGACGTACACTTTTACGTTCCTTATGGGCGCGTTTAACTGCGTTGATGTGGCATGTGCTATATTATAATGCATGCAAAGCGTACGCATCATGTAAGTGATGTTTGAGGATGCACACTGCATAGTGTATGTAATTTTGTGTGCCTTCACCGTGCAACATGTGTTGTACACAGTGCACAAATGCGGTACTATATCGTCACAATGAATCCCCACTTAAAAGTGGGATCGCCTTTAGAGTTTACCGAATATTACAGGTGGCCTTTAACTTGAAACTAGCTTTAAGCATGCTCATATTTCGGTTGAGTTTTTATGTTTTTACGGTAACGTTGTAGTGCGTAACTCGTTGCCTATGAGACGATCGAGAGGAGGATAGTTGAAATCATAAATTCAGTAAACTCTTCCATCTCGCCCTTAAACGCGTTACGATAACGAGCAGGGAGGGTAGAGGGGAGGGGGGAAGAGGTTCATAAATATCACCCTCATCTCTGCTGGATTCCTTCATCACCGAGTTGACCGACACGGCGAACATTATCGCTTTTCCATCCCATTCGAGGTCGCAGTTCGAATCTGTAAGTGTCGGCTTGCAAGGAGGACGGCAAAGCATAGGTTTGGATGCTTAGTGCATGCGATAGGTTGGTGTTGTTTTGTGAAGTGGAAGGTTTAGGCGTGTGATATCGCATGGTCGTTGCATCGTATCTTCTCGGTCCAGTTCACACTGAACGCACTTGGTCCCGAGACGACTGCACTTTTGGACAACAGCGCTCTGTTAATTTCGGATTGTGTTTGCCCACAATTGGCTGCCGACGGTCATCGAGCGATTGGGAATGAAAATGGCGCTGCCTCATTCGTTCCAGAAGTTGATGACGAACCAGTGGTTCAGTGCAAGCAAGTCTGATCTCGAGGCACTCAGTAAAGTCAAACGTTCGCGGATTTAATGCCGTCTGGAGGCGGTGCTACTATTGCGTTGAGGTAACTATGCCTTTATGCAGAAAGTGGTGCACCTTTCTATCTGAACTGAACGGTTATTTTCGAGCTGGGTAATTGCGACTAGCGGCTGCGGCGCGCGTGCTGCTCATTGTTCTGCGTAACATTTCATTGGCTGGCCGCAAAGTGATTTTTTTTTTTTGATTTTATATCACAAATCTCGAAATTTTGATGTTTGCCTTGGGTACGGTTGGAGGTCGATGATGTGTATCCCTTAAATTTCTGACCATGCCTCTCTCCGCTCGATAAGAAATTTGCATTTCGCAGTTTATTATATGCAAAGGGATTTTGCACAAGCTAACGTTCGCGGTTCGGATGATGCATAAGACTTCAGCGAAATAGCAAACGAATTGCGAGGAACGTTGTTTTGCGGCAAACTGTTCGACATGTTTACCATCGGTATTTCCTTTTGCGGAACCGTAAGTTGCATGCATCCCATTGTTATGCTTGATAAGCATGTTCCGTGTTCGGACAGTTTGCAAAGTGGAAACTTCAATGTTTTTAGCGTTGCATGGTTATCACGTTGAGGTTTAATTTCTTTTCTTTTTTTAAAGTTTCCCATGCTCGCTCATCCCTAGTGCAGTTTTGCCGAACTTTTAAGGCGACAATTACGTATTCTGATTCTATGTTCACTCTCACTGTAATTGAGGCGTCAAAGTTTTAGATTTATGACTTAGTTGTGAAAACAAAGTTGGTTCGATATAGCGGAGCTCAAATGCTGTCCATGCGTACTGTAGTGTGCGAGTGGAATTTGCTTATTAAACGATCTCTTGCCATTAGCACTACGGCTCAGCCATTCTGTGGAAGTAATCATCGGTCGGAATATTGCAAAACGAAAGATTTTTTAAAATCTATTGTGCAAATTCAAACACTGTTGGCGCATGAAATATAAGCGTTACACTGCTTGAACGATTGACAATAAATTTTAAAGTAAAACTTTGAAAAAGTTCGGTTGATCGGATAGGATTACTTTTAAAGAGGCCTTCTTTCTTACAATGCACTGATCTGGGAAAGTTGAGGGATCATGACTGTAAATGCTAGGTATTTGGTAAAATAGATTAAAGTTTCGCTCATTATAAGCTATTGTTTCGAATTTTGTGGTCGTCTATATCAAGCGCCTTATCTCTTTCAAGCACGAAAAGAAGACGTTATTTAAAGATACATCAGTACTTTTGTAAAAATCTCGTTCATGCTATCGTAGTCACATGCAGAGTTATTTCTGAAGTTAATCCTCGATGAAAATTTCCGACTTTGACTTGCTGGAATTTTCTTTCCGATTTTTTATTTCTAACCATATCTAGCTTAAAGATGAATTTTTTTCATTTCTTAATCGCACCGACCAGCATAAGCCAATTCGCTCTCCCAACGTTATTTACTGTTAAGTTAAAATTTTAATGCGCAGTAATCTTTTTTTTCAACTGCTGTGCATTTAATTTTGTGGCCCAGTTGCAACTGCTGATTGGTGCATTTAATTTTCAAGAGAAGAAATGGATGCAGGAGAACAAAGGAGACGGAAATACAGCAGCACCAGTATGCGTATTTCGTTTGGATGGTTTTCGAGTTTTTATATAGAAGGCATATGCTGAGGCCAAATTTTGCGGAATCCTATCGAAATTTAACACGTGTGACAAAATTTCGCAAGTTTTTCGTGTACCATCGTGTTTTTTTTTCGCATTTGCTCCGTATGAGATGTCATTGCAAAAAATGTCTCTTCGAATTGCGCACTGTTTCCGTCTCGCTTCTGTTTCCTTTCGTTGATCTCATTTTCGCTCATTTTTGGTGTTCTTTGGTTTGTATCTTGATGCGACTATACGTGCGCAAGCCTTTCAAGTATCTGATTCTGGTTAGAGTGTGAGGTTCTCAAAAAATGAGTTTATAAAGTGCGGTTGTTGAAGCTAAAGGCGCTTGTTGATGAGCACAGTTGACTGAATGAATTTTTTTTTTATTGTAGGCGGATCAGATATGCTACGCAGTTCTATGTGTGTTTTCGTTTGTGGCCGCTGGACGGGCTCATAATGAAACGAGCAAAACGCCAAGTCAATCAGCGACAAGCACGCTGTCACCGCCACTCACGTCTAACACGTTGAAATGAGCGAAAAAAAAAGTGAATGGACGCCTGCCCGTCTTTTGGGAACAGTTCTTTTGCTTATTCAAGGGGCACAGTTCCACTAGTAGAAATGTCTTGAGGGTCCTATTGCGGAAACAAAAATGGAATTCCAGTCAGTTTTCACGAGAATTCTGATTTTTCTTTTCCTTGTTGTTGAAAAGCACTCAGCGGTTTCACTCCACCACTCTTAGGAAAGCTTTCGGTGCTTCTTTTCAAATTTCAGTTTTCCCTAGCTGTAACTTTTTTTAGAGTCTGCATGACCAATGCGCATTCCTTACTTGTGCTTACAAGACCGCGCTGGCTGAATGGCTTATTTGTCTCAGCAGGTCAGGCTTTGAAAATAAGAGCTTCGCATGTAGTAAATAAGTCGTCTAAGCATATATTGTCTATGTGCGTTTTTAAATGCGTACACCTGCACGTCTTTCGCATTGTTTTGTTTTGTGGCGCAAATAGTGGCGGCCTTCTACTGTCTTTATATGCTTGTGGTCGGCTTTTGAGCGTAAAACGAACAGATGAAACAATGGTGGGTGGTTGTTTGAAATAGCAAGCTAAGTAATATGGGGAAGACGCATGTGCAAGTCTTCGAAATACTATGATCTTGCGGTTGGCTCATTGTTTGGTCTGATTGTCTCGTTGTCTCATAATGAATTCTGTTAGATCTCTATGCTGCGTTGCGACAGGCGAAGTACATCCATGAAATTAGCAACGAAAATACGCGAGCGTTTGAATGCAGTCATAACATTGTGCGACGACTATGTTATTCGACTGCGGAATGTGTCACATAAGCTTCTCCATCGTATCGTGGTGTATAGATCAACAAAATCCTGAGCGATGTGATACTTAAATGAGTGTTGCATGGTGCGAATTGTTTGTTGACAAACTCGGATTTCGGAGTTATGTTCGTGTGCGGTTGAGGAATATTTTGCAACGGATCGTCACATCTTGACCATCGGTGGTGATTTATCGATTAGCTAATTGTTACTAATCACTTCGTTCCAACAAATAACGTAATGTATAGTGCGGTGCACGTAATATCTGTTTTTTTCCCTTTAAATTGCTGATACCAATTTAAATATATAAATTCGTTTTTAAAGAGATAAACGGTTTCATGTTGCTCATTATCAGCTATTCAACCAGCATGTATCAATTCCGAATTTCGTGCTTTTTGTTTAAATTTATCCACTGAAAGACTATGCTGTTTTATCATGATCACATCAATCAACAGTGTCCAGTCGATGGCATAAGGTGAATCTATTTTTTCCCGCTACCTCCTACCTGGAGAGGGTTGGTCCGGACTCGGAGATGGCTCTAGTAAATGAAAATTGTTGAATTGCATGAAGAACGAAAAGAAGAAGATAGCTCCACAAGAACGGTTGCAGCTGAAAGTTCAGGTTGCAAACAACTGAAACTGGACGGGGTGGAGGGAGGGGACAGAGAGCGATTAGCTTGTCTGCGGTAAGTGGTATGCAAATTCCTTATATTTATTTTTTCCTTTGGGGGCAGTTATGATAGGTGGAACAGAAATCGATGAAGAGGGATAATTTTCGCTCGGAATTTTTGCGTTAGAGGGAAGTTTTGGTTAGTAGTCGATACCACTCGCTGATTGTTGGTGCTTCACTTCGAGAGAGAGAGCAACAAATAAGGCAGCATAATTAGGATTGCACAACATGCACTTTGGTTATCTGTCGTACTCATGGATTGCGTTGAACTATTTTATGTGCTTATACTGGAAATGGTGATAAGAATATTTAATATAGGCTGCATTGTTATGTGGATGTGAGATGTTTCTTGGGCGTTTCATATTGCCTTTTAACACAAGAAGTAGATTAGTTACAAGACTAACGTATGCGCTTCTGCTAAACACAGTTATTCATTTATGCACCAGCACCGATGATTTTTAATGGCATAACACAGAGACAGCGTTTTGGCTAGGCGGTATTGCACGTTCACTTTTTATGCGACACCATTTATTAAGGCAAAAACCGAACCGTTGTGCTAAGCTAGAACAAATGGGGGAGTGTCAATGCATCAAAGAAATTTTGTGGCTGTTAGATAAGTGAAGTGAGTGACCAGTTGCGGATGCGGCCAGGCACTGCTCACCAGTTCAGTGCAGTAAAGGTCGCACTGCGAACGAATATTAGTAGCTTCAGTTAATGGTAATGCGTGTGGTCCAGTTCAAATGTTTCTGCTACCGCAGGTCAAACTGTTGAAGTGGGTGGTCACTTTTCATCGTGCTGTGGTGCCATGTTCACGCTTTTGCGCCAACCAGGTGGTCTAGCCGATTGTACACGAACAAGAACAACCACACAGTAAACGTTTTGCACGTAATCTTGATCGAAAGGTGTAACCACCCAGGTTGGTGCTGATCGTTTAGGGGATGGGTGGTCGTGAGTGCAACGGTAGACTCATAGCGATTTTGCTCGTTGGTGGTCTAAGAGATGAATGTAGGTGGCGCAGATGAATACATTTGGATACAGCACAAAACCACCTAGATAAAATTTGAATGCCACCTCATCAGAAACCATTGTTGCAGCTGCTGTTAACTTTGGTGAATGAAAGCCAAGGCGTATAAGTTATTTTTTCAGAGGTGGCGGATAAGCCGTATGTTGGCGGATGCGCTGTTTTTAGAAAGAGTAAGGCAACATTTTCGATGACTATAATTGCCTGAATTTTTGACGCGAAAGAATGCCTTAAGATTGTCACAGCGTTGAAGCTGTTAGGTCCAAAAAAAAGATTCCAAATTAAATTTTGCTGTAAATAAATTGGATTTTTTGTGCAGCCACTTGTTTCCAGTCGATGGAACTGCTGTTGATGGAAATTTGTTTCCTCTCTCCGATAGCTAATGTCTGTATGCTGGGAACAAATCTGTCAATGTGTAGTATGTGACAATGTAGGCAAGCGGTCGTGAACAGTATCATACATGTGGGTAGAAGATCGAACGTGAATAAGGCAAATTTTATTAAGTTCTCTTTTAGCTTCTTTAAGAATTTAAGGATTTGCTTTTGCGTGCACTTCCATTCGTGGTTAGCAACAGGTGCACAGTGTAAACCAAACTTGAAAACTTGGAGTATTTATGCGGGATTTGTAACAAACATTGATCATCAACTCTATTAACTACTCGAATATGACGTGGTGCTGTTATCATGGTGTAATGGCGGTCTCGAGAACGGGCATCCATTGCGAATGTCAGCCGATGGCGACATCCTTGGTAAGGATGGGAACAGCGATGGTCGCTGAAAACAGAAAAACATACGAAATGTTGCAGTTGGAAATAGTGACAGCGTAAAAGGTTCCTCTTTAACTTAAATATTTTTGAAGACATTTGAAACGTCTGAGGCAGCCGGTGAACACAAGTAATTTGGTGATTCAAAGAGCGGGGAAGGGGAAAGGAACACGGTTCATAGGCAACTTTTAATTCAGTTTCCAGAGAGAAAAAGAACTTTCTGAATTAGAAAGAGATGCTCGCACAAGTGTTGATTTCACTTAGTGAGGCAAGCTTAAAGGGGGTGGTAATTCCCATGTTCAAAAAAACAGTGCTGTATTAGGTATTCGAAAGCACAAATACAAAAGGACGATTGCTGAGCTCTTGTCCAAATTCATATCTAATACGTTTTTTTTTTTCCATCATGAACACTTTACACTGTGTCCGGAAATTGCATAATACCTAAAGCGACGATGTACTCTATCGCATCGCAACCCCGAATTGCATTTGATATGAATTGCAACATTCGGCTAAGTTATTTCTCGGGCGTGCAATATCTTTCATGTACTGTCATTTTAACAGTGAATTTTTCTATGCTGTACTAGTGAAGCTTATGATAATTAGGTTCTTCAAATCAAAGGTTACCTGTTTCGAAAGAAACATCCTTTTGTTCGTTTGTCTACAGAATTTGCGTATTACGTACACGGAAATAAGCGCGTACAGTTGTGCGAACAACTAACATGTATATCAGCATCCTGTCCTTTCACGATTGGGACGACGCAGGTGCTCACTGGTTGCAGAAAAAGAGTTCATAGATGTACTCGCAGGAACATTAAACAACGCAAGTCACTCGCAAATAAACGATTTTCGGTGACCAAAAATCCGTGTAATATGTTAAAGGCAATGGAGCTTTCGCCTTTTTGGATGACCTTTCTTGAGGATTATGTGCAGTTTTTGTTGATTTTGAAAGTGGCTTCACACTGACATTGTCTCTTAAAAAGTGGCTTCTTCTAATTCGCAGAGAATGGATTGAGACGAAATTCCTGGCATATGTTATGAGCGTTTCTAAAAAAAACGTTGTGGCTAAATGAACACGTTCACGTACAAGGAACATCGCCTTCAGTTGCGAAAGATCTTCATTTTCTTCCTCCAGCTTCGGTAAACGAAATTCATACTTTTTATGTGAGTAGTCACTTAGCGAACCATCCACTGATGCACTCCTTGAAAAAGCCATTAATAAAACCATTCTACTTGTTCATATGAAAAAAAACAAATTAAAACCTGAAGCGAATTTTTATCAGTCATATTTTAGGCATTGAGTTGTCATCACGACTGCTTTCTGAGCATGACTGATCAGAAATTCGCAACTGGACCAACGTCTTCATTAGCTACTTGCTTTTTAGTGTTAGAACTTCGTAAGATGACGCACTCTAAACCTGGCAGCGCTACTTAATTCCTGTTAAAGTGTACAGACAATAAAGTCATAATAGCGACGAATCGTGCTAATGCAAAGCGTTCCACTGTGCGCTTTCATAAATCAACAATTTTTTTTCGCTCTGAGAACACTATTAAGTTTTACAATGAACCTGGAAGCTCTTTCAAGGCATTTGAAACGCGTATGCTCGTGGTAACGGTCTGCTAGGAGCGATTCCATCTTTCTTCGGTCGTCATTCAAGCTCGCCATTAATGATCTGAAAATTTCATAGCGAGCAAAGGAGTATTCGCAAAATGAAATTTTCGATTATCAAGATTATCGTTATTTATGCAAAGGACGCAAAGGCAGCTATAATTTGATCGATTCCCGTATCGATGCAGCTGACAACCATTCCCACGCATGATTGTTTTGACCAATTTCGGAACGCTTGATGGTCAGCCTGCTGGCGATCTGGCGATCCGTCTAGTAAGCAGCCGGGAATCGAACGCAGGTCTTCCCCAATACGAAGCGAGAGCTTTACCACTGAGCCACTGCCCGCTTATTATTGTTCACACGATTATTAAAATCAAAGAATTTTATTTATGTGCCATCGACGCAAGCCGAGAGTAAGAGTAAGGAAAATAAGCTAGCTCTCAACAACTTCTGAATGCCACCAATCGTGCAATCTGCAGCACAACGACATATTAATGTAGCTGTAACGTTTCCCACAACAGATCAATCCATTCATATTCATTTAACCGTCGCTTTTGCATTAAGCTACGATAAACAACGTACACAAGGAATGGTCATCATAGACTGTCGTTATGCACCTCTCACAAAGGTCAATACTTGATAGCAGATTATGACCACATTTATAATGTGAAATAGTTTCCATAGAAATGAACGCACAAGAAGAAAGGAAATCAAATAAATTATTTTTCATATCATCTCAGCGTAACTTTCTCCGCATTTCACTAATAACTATTTCCACACTTTAACTATAGATAATTGATGTAAATTAAAGACTCAAAAGCAATTTTAGTGGTTACCTTATGTGACATCGGTTATATGTTCGCTCGTCGCGTTTTGCCATATAAACGAGCACTGAGAAGAGTGCAGCAATTTCTGTGCCCAAAAATGACGCCTAAGGTGCAAATGTTCAATGCGAAGCAACCCATGTACATGAATCACAAATTATTCCTAAACTTTAACATTATACAGATATTGACTGCAGTCTCTTCGAATCACCACACTTTCTTCGACCGCAGAAATTCTAACGGAAAAATAATCGCATGTGAGAAATAGTGAATTTAGTGTGGGGAAATCGAATATCGATTTTCGTTCCACCAAGTTCGTCAGAAAGACAGCAGTTTTGGTTCATTTATTCCCCGCCCTTAAATCGTCGGTTGAAACATAGAGGATGGCCTAAAATCCCTTCTTATTGAAACAAAAACAGTGGAAATTGATTTATATAGCAATCAAAATTATTTCGATTTCAGGTTTGAAGGACTAGAAGTACTGCGGGAATTTCGCTGATTTCATAGTCGCACCTTAATTTTTCTAAGAATGTCCGAGCGTCGTATAAAGCTGTGTCATTCTTTGTTTCGTTCCGCACTAGGTCGAACTAGTCTACTTAACGCATGCATATAGCGAGGGGACGCTGAGAAGGGAAAGTTGGGGCGGGTACTTTTGGGCTACCATTTTCCTCTTCGATAACTGTTCGGCCTGAGGCGGTCTCAAATCGTCCTCGACTCATTTGGTGCTTTAACCTAAACACAAAATTA
The DNA here is from genome assembly GCA_000803305.1 of Toxocara canis. Taxonomy (NCBI): domain Eukaryota; kingdom Metazoa; phylum Nematoda; class Chromadorea; order Rhabditida; family Toxocaridae; genus Toxocara; species Toxocara canis. The sequence goes on along the minus strand of JPKZ01002568.1, from coordinate 436,651 downwards.
GAACAGCGGTTGGACAGGGTAAGACAGGCTGTTGATCCCACGACGGGAGTCATCCTCCCTACAGTCGAAGGGAAATCTCAACGTTGGAAAGAATCGTCACCTTGAGCATTATGAATGAATAGCCGTACGAGTAATGGAATAGTGGGTCGTCCATTTCTGTGGCCGGATACTGCTTATTACCGACTTCTTTGGATACCGCCGACATGTAGACAATTATGCAAGCAAAATTCGCCATTCCTGTAATCTACATTTAATTAAACGCGCCCATATCCATATTTATGAGGAGACCAACAGATACCTGCCAATTTTGAACGTTTTTAAAGAGGTAAACTTTGCTAGATTTAACCTAGCATTGGATATGAACGCTTGTATGTGCTTTGAACGGCAGAAGCTATCGTTTAAAAAAATAAATAGAGTAATATTCCTCGCATACCTGAGAAAATGTGAAGCAGAGAGGAGATCATAAGTGATCGGTAGGGGTGCTTCCTAAAGCAACACACCGTGACACTGAATACACCTAGAACATCGAGGCCGGTCCCAGACACCATGAATACAAACGATCTCCTCACTGATTCTACAAACAATTTTCTGCGAAATAATTAAACGGCAGAGAAAAATATAGAACATCAATAGTATAGAACATTAATAACATACCGTACAGGCCGAATATAAGCCGACCGCTCTCGTCACCCACCCTTCCCTCTCTCGAATCGAACCATTCCCTTTCAATGCAGACCTCTGCTTTTTCACTGCGAACATTTATAAGCGCTTTCCGAATAGAAGTCACCTCCCCCTGATGCATTATGAATGAGTAGTCATACGAGTAATGGAAAGTGGGTCGTCCATTTCTGTGGCCAGATAATGCTTATTGCAGTCCCTCCCTCCGCTTCAGTGTTCCATATGGATGTCACCTCTACGAATTGAATCTTTAACTTTTCCGTAGAAAGTCGGTTTTTTTTTCATATCAAAACATTACCTTAGGACCCTTGCGCTCATACTTACAGTCATGATTTTGACGCTATTGGTATGCTAATATTTCTACTTATCGCTGAAATGGCATTAAGGATTCTTGTACAACATTGTTGTGAATTAGTGTGCTACAAATTTCATTTGTAGTCTTGTCAGCAATGTCATACTATGAAAAAAGTTATACTGCTACACGATTGACATTAAACACCGGAAGAATACCGGAACATATCTTTGTATGGTTTCATGTCATAGTCCATCGGAAATAAACTTTTTCACTGAGTGCGCGGACAGTAGAAACGATGAAGGCTCTTTTGTTGCGGAACAGTATAATTTTTTTTAAAATCTATTTTTTCCTCTAGAAGGGGCAAACAAAGAGGTATATCTATGTTATTCAGTAACTAAACGACACAACAAAGATGAAGATCAACATCTGCTGCATGTAAGCCATCATGAACAGAAAAGCAATGCTTGAATTTAGCCGCCAGATTCACTGTTTAGTCATAAGTGAATAAATGATGAAAGTGCTATAGTAAAAGGTCTAATGAAAGGCTTACGGTCCGTATTGAATGCATTTTTTAATAAGTAGCAATTCGTTCCCATAATTCATGCTTTCAAGCAACGAGATTGGTGGGATTACTTATAACTTAAAGCAAAAATAGAATGTCGTTAGTAAGAGCAGAAATAATTCTACTAGAAAACGCCTCCACAACAGGTGGGGAATTCGAAAAGGTTAATGAGCGCCGAAACGGAATTTGGAGTGTCAATACAGTGTCCATTCAGTTTATTTCCAGAAAGTGTAGAGCACTATGCACAACAACAAATTGACATAGTGGCACTAACGCCAACAATTGTTATATTTGTTCTGAACATGGAAGCGGGGGGGGGGGGATGGGGGGACTTAATGTTTTACGTTTGATCTGTCCATTTGTTTTCCTCAATGTCTGTGATGGAATTGAAAGACGAAAAAAAGGATAATGCAAAAACAAAAAAGTTGTTTTTATGGACTGCTTAAAACGGAATTATTTACCTTTTACCTTCAAAAGACTAAAACGCATTCACTAGGAAAAGTGAAAAGACATCTTATTCGCTTTCGTTGTCCACGTACAAATTACAGTATGTGTCGTTTACAAAGCCCCTAACGGAAAATGTGCTGCTGTTTACGTACATCTGGATGGCAAAAAAAATTCTTTTTAAATATAAAATGGTGAAAACATTGGCTTAAAAGAAGCACATAAAAGCATTACGCTCCACTGATGTTGTAACATCGGATGGCTCCTCCAAGGTAAAATAATCAACTTTGTTGCAGTGAAATTCGGTGACTGCTGCAAAGGGAAAAATGCTCAGGAGCGCATGAGTATTCAATAAATGCAGACAAATAAAATTACATATGGGACGAACCGAAAATTCTGTTACCCTTTGACAGTATTTTTGATTGTCGCGGCTGCTGCATTACATTGACGTGTTGTGATCCATAAGCGAGATTGTAGGCCTACTTAATGGGCTTATTTAAGATTAAAAGAAGCCAAACCGACTCGTTATCCGCTTTTATAGCAGCTGCAAAGACTGTAGCAAGATATAACAGAAGTTTTTGCGCCGTTTAATCTATAAAGAACGCACACTGAATTAAATAAGATAGTTTGTATCAGACATAGACATCCTTCCAAATTCAAAATTTTTCTTTTGCCGATCACAATTTTCAGGTCTTCTTTCGTGCCATACATTTTCACACCAACATTTATCAGTCTCTATCTTCAGCAAAAACTTGTGGGCCACACTTTTGGGGCCGAAAAGGTGTTAAATTATGAAAATTGCTTGCAAAAAAGACATTGATCCAGAAGTGCTAAAGACTCCGCGAATTCCTCGTTTTTGAGCGATTCCTTAAGACTTTCCAGACTTCTTTAGCTTCCCAAAACTTTCCACCTATCAGCCCTGAATCACTTCCGAAAAATCCTGAAATTTGCAGTCGTTCCCGTCTCCTCTCCCTCAGCAGACGGGAGAGGAATGTGGGTTGCCATGATGTACGCAGAAAATTACGAGTTTGAAAGGCGGTTTTTGTATTTGCAAGTGACTTTTTCAACGAAGAGATTGTGTAGGATCATTGACATTAATTGCGGAATTAGTTTTTTAAGGACATTTTGACACCCAAACGATCTTGGCACTAAAGCTGGTAATCCGCTAACTTCTCGCCAGCAGTTTTATGTGATCCTGTTTTTGTGCTAATGCACAAATGAATCAAGAAAGGGCTTCTACGACGGCTTTGTGAAAGTAGCATAACTGCATTGTCAATACTTCACTCCTCTCAAAGCCAGTTCCGCCTTTGACCGCACAGCGATGCCATTTCATCGCTAGAACCTTCTGCAGTAGCTCATTTCATCGGACTATCAATTTTTGACCAACAAACCAACATACACACACAAGCATGCACACCTGTTTTACAAACAAATAAATTAGCAAACAAATAAGTGAGCTCGTCATGACGGATTTTTCTAGAGGCGCTTAGAAAATGAGCGAGTCCCCTAAACTCGACTGCTACATAAATGTGTCCACTTCTCTAGTAGTCAAATGAAAGGATGTATTCGGTAATAGATAGTTAAGGCGCTGAAAATGGATTTAGAGCACTGAAATTTTCGTTTGCAAATTACTACGAAGACCGTACAAAGTTTTATTTATACTCTGGCATCAAAAAACTTCATGCATGGGTTTAATTTGTTGGCTTATTAAAGCACGTGTTTCCATTCTGCACATATGAAAAAGCTTAAAATTCGCGGAAACGCACGGTCTAGCCAGCAAAAAAGCCACGGCCCAAACGAGGCATTCTTGAAATAGACCGGCTGGTTCGTCTGGTCGTCAAAGTTCGTCGTGCGGTTTGGGAAAATATAATATTTCAGCACTTCAGCAGTGTAAAGCCAGTTGTTCGTGCATGTACCTATAATTTAAAAACGAGCAATATCCCAAAACCTGCAAAAATGACATTTGCTATGGATTATTACTTTCTGAGGCCTAATCTACACACATCGCTTTCACCTATTGCCGGATCTAAATGCGCTTCTTAGAGGCATCTTAAGGAGTACTGGTAATGATAGTCATTGCAATAGCCTAATTAATAACAGCGCAATTCAACGATACAATTATTCACTAGGGATCTCTCATAAAACCAGTAACGATTTTCATGACGCATGTTTATCATCTCATATTATACTTGGCGATGTTAAAGGTAGAAAATGACAGAGACTTGAGCTCGCCTTTCGATGAAAGTTTCTAGCCTTTAAATTGGGCTCCTATCAGGGTTTAATTTTCTACTGCTGAATTTGATTTTAGCTCCTCGTGAGAACGGCATAAGATTAAGTAACACTGCCCTCTACTGTTTGGATGCCGATACACTGTGGTAGTACTTCGCTACTTCAAATCGATGCTGTGTTAAATGCGCTATTACGAGTGTGCCAGCATATTCGCTTTAGCGCATTTGTCACTCTGTTGCTTACCTTGTTTCGTTCAACAGTTTTGTAAGGCTTCTTTATTTACTCTTCTGTAATTGTACAAATTACTCTACCGCGAGCATGATGCCTTTTAATGGACCACCCGGAATGGAGTAACGCAGCAAGCGCGATCCCAGGTGCTAGGCAGTGCTCCTTTGCTAATAACTAACATCTCACGCCAAATCAAACGAAGCAAAACATGACATTATCAACATACTTATCATATTCGAAACGCACGCTAGAATAGAGCTGCAACAGGCAAGTTTGATAAGCAATCGCTGGTTGCTATGTGATATTTTGATGAGCTTATGTTGCGAAACTGGGATGACCATCCGTTCCTGAAAATGGAACGGTAATGAAATGAAATGGAGCAACTGGTAGTATGGAAATATAGGTTGGCGCAGTTGCATGGGAATAGAGTGGCCTATGAAACGATGAAGAAGTTATTTCGTCGCTCTTAATCTCTCTCCCTCGCACTATCGCATTTGACAGCTGTCATACAGTGTCGCTTTATTACAGTCCCCAAAGTAAAGTCCCTTTTCAAAATCTACAAGATTCAAATTCAAATTTCCAATCCTTTTTTGTACATGTGAGTATACTCGGGAAAAGTTCTGGTATCCAGGTTGCGACCTCGATGTGAGGTCGACCTACTATGTACATCTTAGAAGTAGATTTAGCTGTGAAAAATTGGTTGGAATGAGAAACATATGCATATTCTTTTTGTATTTGCTGAACTCGTAAGGAAATGGTGCATCTTTATGAGCCAAGAAAAAGAAGAGCCAACAGATGAATGCACAATCATTGTGTCGTGTGTGCGCCGTTAGCGAAACGACGAGGCCACAAATGCAAAATTACAAAAATATGCTTCAAGGATGCCGAATTCCGCATTCCGTACGCGACTGGTGGTGCCGGTTCAGTAACCATAACGTCAAAGGTAAACGTCGTCTGCGATGGCCGATAGACGCAAATATGTGGATCAAAATGTTGGGGCGTGAATTAAATCCGACTGCTAAAATTGAATCAACGCCTAGTAGATGTCGGTTGGTCGCTTCTTTAGAAGCAAATCTAATTCGGAGGAGCAGTACGAGCACTTCGAACCACAATGGGCCTCTATGCTTTCAATCAAATTGATTACTCACAAATGCTCAGTGGGATGCAAAGGAATTCCACATGCGTGCAATGAAATATGAAAAAAAGGCGGTAAAAGTCACAAAAAAATGAGCTACTGTAAACCTTTGTCGCCTAGAGCGAAAAGTATAGGTACTACAATTCTTATTGCGAATCGAAGTATCTTGTGATATAATGAGGCTAACTGGAAAATATGGACGCTGAAATGCGTTGAATTGCATTCCGGTACACATAAACACAAATGTTATGTTGACGAATTTCATGCGCGCAGTTTCTGTAGGCAGCTGCAATTTGTAAAAATGTGTATGCGAACGACTCGCAACTTCATTCGTTCGTTCTGCAGCATTTGCAAAAAAAGTTGTAGAATAGCTGCAATTTGTAAAAATGTGTATGCGAACGACTCGCAACTTCATTCGTTCGTTCTGCAGCATTTGCAAAAAAAGTTGTAGAATTCCTTCCAATTTAATTCATGTGTGTTAAAATAACATTTTAAAAACGAAGTAGCTGTCTAGGCATTTTTCGAAAGCGGGAAAAATTCCTGCGGTTACCGTACTTCCTCACTCAACCGCTTCGCTTGCTATCCAAGATGTTTCCCCGCTAAAATCCTGATTCCAAAGCAGCACTAAGGCAAATAACTGAAAGCCCCGGGAACAAGAAATACTCATTTCAAGGGAGAAAACTGAGAGAGCGAATCATCAAACCAAATGCTTCATTCCATTCCTTTGTTTTTCATTCTCGCCCACTCAAGTTGAAATGCCGCTCACTCAACCAGTATTTTTGAAGCTTTTTCATGATTTTAAAAACGTTTTATGATCTTGATATAAGTTGCTATTGAAAATGTCATTTTTTCTTGGACGAAGATGATAGAGGTTTCTTTGATTGAAACTACTGCATATCGGGGAGTAGTCTTCACGCTTTTTCGACACAGGCTGTGTACGGTCTGGATGCAATCATTGCAATGACGAAACAGTGCAAGTATTTTATTTTGTAAAGCCAGTTGCAATGTAGACTTTAACAGTTGAGCGAAAATGCAGATCTTTTAGGACTTTGAAATCAGTTTATTCATGATGATCGCATTGACGGCGTTACCAACGATTCTGAAACTGCAAGTATTCTGGTTATTCGTGCAACTCTTTCATCTTAAGTAAGATAACATTTTTTTTTCAAGTTAAGCGCTCCCTTGTATTTCGTGAAAATAAAATAAACTTACTAAGAGCAAAAACCCTGACATTCTCATTAGGCAAGTAACTTTTTAAATCAAATCGTAAAAGTGGAATTTTCAAAGCTGCTACCCTTTTTTTTTTCATTGCATGGAACGCATACCGTGGTTTCTCTATAAAAGAAACCTCTTCACAGAGAATGCCAAAACAGCCGTTTACCATCGAGTGTCCAACCCGTGTACCTTTGTTCATGTTTGAAGTCACCAACTAAAACTCATGCTTTCACCCTTCATTAAATAAATCTTTCCCTAACAAACCAAAACCGCAGCTCTTTAACAAAAAAATGACTTATATGAATAAAGATCGAATCGATGAAGATAATTTAATTTTGCTGCAAAATCACATACACGAAGTGGTGCTGGGAGTTGAAGCGTTTGTCGCTTTGGCAGTTGGTGTAGTTTGCACAGTAATCTCTGAGGCGTTGGTGCCACCATCTGATACTATGAGACTTTTAAAATGCTCTCTCATGAATCACCTGCAGTCCGTGTAACTCCCTACGATTCCGTTGCACAACTCAACGTGATTCACACAGGAGGATTGATATAACTGTTTCATGGCTCATGCAACCAAGGCTTACTCTAGCAATTCCACCACACTAGTTCTTACAAAAAAGCGCCTACATAGAACTTCACATGAGGTTGCTCAAGGGAATAATTCATAAATGATATGCTTTTTCGGATCTGATAAATGCAACGACATGCCATTATAGCTGACAATGAGCGGAAAGGAAAGGCACCTCCTCCTCCGCTAATTTTTCGTAATTTCCTCTTAAGTAGAGCTTTAAACTTTCAAAAAAAGCTGCGAAAACAGCCGAAAATACAGCAATTTCTGCAAATTTTACGGTTTTCATGAGATTTTCCGCGTGGTGAAGTAAGAATTTGCGGAATGGACGACGCAAATGATGGAACTAAAGCGTGGCTTTCCCTTCACCTTCCGCTTCCTCCTCCCTCCAAAAACTTGGTCTGGTTGTCTACCATTGCTATTTCATGCATCAGAATTGCTGGCAAAAGATCTATATGTAGCCTCAACGTGTGCTCAGTTATAAACGAATCAATTAGCCTATAAAATTCTTCCTCAACATATGAAAACTGCTAAGGTATTGTAGAGGTTGTGGCTGGATCTTGAGAAAGCAATGTCGTGAAAAGTTGTAATGCGTTTGAACTAGGAAGTTTGTTAGCTTTTCAAAAGACCATTCATTCGCCGAATCTTTTGTTTAGTTTAGAAAGCAACGACTCTGCACATATTCCAAAAAGGCTTTTAAAGCGGGAAATTGCCTCGCAAACCTGAGTAAACTGGTGGGACGAAGAACTGAAAACATTTTTTGATATTTAATTTGAAAATTACTTTTTCAAGCGCAATTCCGGAGCGCATTGTTCTTCCTGAAAAACACCTCGTTCTTAAAGTCTCGCCGCCGAACTCCCACTTCCTTCTCGAAATTACTTTGAGAAAATATTTTGTTGAGCTGATGTTTTCACTAAGGTGATCGTCATGCTGCCGGTTTTTCACAGGCTTTGTCTCCAACAAAGTGATTTTCTCGACAAACTTTGGTGTTAGAAAGTCTGTTGAAGCGCCATAAGTATTCGAATGTATTTACCAGTCGCAAGAGTGGTTGATGTCGTTAGCACTGGTGTGGATGTATGCAAAAGCGTTGACAGTGGAGTCGTTGTTGAGGTTTCTACTGAAATAATCAGTTTGATCTTCGCATTACAACTGATAGGTTCCAATAATATGCTGTACTAAATACGCCGTCTGAAAATTGCCCAAGAAGAGCCATTCTCACTATTGAACGCCTGGCAGTTTGAATCAGGCTAAGCTGGTTCAACTTCTTTCTCAAATTTCGACGATGATGAGCAGAAAGCTTTCGCATCTGCGCAGCTTGCAAAACCACAGCTCTATGATAAAAAGATGCGAAATTCATGGTTGGCAAGGTAATCGTTTATTTCAAAACTGTATCGGCAGGTAGTACACATCTAGATGGCTGTTGTTAATTTTTGTCTGTTAGGATCGATTTAAGCTTCCTCCCATTCCGCCATGTTGTGCACTATATAGCCAGTTGGTGGGAGAAAAGACCAATTAGAGGATTTCAGTTCTGTTCGAAGATAATGAGCCAAATTGCAGAAAAACGTTCTGCACATCGTTCTGTCTGAGCTGTAATGTCACATCGACGAAATGCGACCTATTGTAGTCGTCGGATTTTCGGTGATTGAAGTTGAAGAACGATGCGATTCAGTGGTTGCCACTGTTGATTTCGTTGAGCCTGTGGACGCAGTCGTTGAAAATGTTGTAGAAGTCGTCATTTTAGTTGTTGGTTGTTGAGATGAGCGACTAGTAGTGATTTCGAGAGGCGACGTTGTTGCTGCAAAATTTATTCACAGATTTGAATGACTTTCAGACACTCATCTTATTGTATTGTTTGTATGGTTCATAAACTTTTTCAAAGCGCATAGGCCCGTCATGCCCGTGCATATGTTTATGCATGTATGTTTGTGCACGCCCAACTGTGTGCCATGTAATTTCAGCTGAAGGACAACAAAGGCTTTTACGATGAAACTCGGTTAGCTGCGAATACCTATGGAGCTCTGGGAAGGCTCCCCAATAAAAGCTGTGGACAGTTCATGCATTTCTGCATAATTTATAGACCAAAGACAAAAATAAGGCAAGAAATGCAGGTTAGGGGAATCGTTATCCTCCATTTCAATTTCTGTAACCAAAATATGGGCGCATACGATGTATAACCATGCAAACTACAGTGTGCATTAAAGACATTTCTATGTGTAAATTTCTGAAAAAGAAATTGGTGGTTTTTAGAAAACGGGAGTGAAAAATCCTAGAAAACAAGTGTCAACGGTTTGGATCGCATGAAAAAATCGCCTTCGCAGTTCGCGGGCAACTGTCTGATAGCGGACTGAGTAGACACATGCTTGCGTAGCTGAGGATTTGTCATTTGATTTCCTGGCATTTTCGTACAGGATAGTAGAGCGTCTTAAATAAAGTTGCTGAAAGCGCATATCGTGCAAGCCCACTGGTATGATTTGCAACTTGTTGTAGTTGTGAGCTAATAAAATTTAAGTTATAAATTCGTCATGATTCATGAATTTGGCATTTTTGTTGCCCTATTTCGATTTTTGTCGGTACTTTTAACGGATGCATCGAGCGCGGAATTCGGAAGTGACACATTACCTAGACTAGTTCCTTTTTTGCCGAGACTGCTGTGATGGTGTCTTGCAGAAATAGGTTGAAAATGCATTACAGTCTTAACGGGTTCAGCAAATGTCACAGTAAGTCACGTTGTCCAAAGCGAGATCATAAAGATGCCTTCTACTTAGTTCAGGTGAGCCATGATCGAGCAATAAATGTTCACGATACTTGCTCCAAAATCACCTTGGCTAGTAGCAGCGTGGCTGCTGTGTGTTACACAGTCTGGACAATTATGCGATGGAAGAAGTCCACTGAAAAGAAAATTAAACGCTGTCCCAGCGCTTGAATACCATGGGCCTGCGTTCCAGTAGGACTGGAAAGTGAGACTATTTTCGGGCAGTTTATGATCCGATGGTTTTCCGCTTGAGTGGTTCCATAGATGTGGCAGGGCTCCTGAAATAGAGCTTCTTCACTTGTATGAAAAAGCGTACCATCGAGTATCACGTGAAGTAATTGAAAAGATATATCTTACAAGATTTCAATTTTTGTTTAAAGGAAATTTCTCAGACGTTTACAAGCCGATAGCGATCAAAGACGCTCGTAGTTGAAACGGGTAGTCGAATGGTTGGATGTAATTGAAATGGTAGTTGAAATGCAATAAGGTTGAACCTCACACTTCTATAAGAAAAAAGTTACCACCTTGTGAAGTTATCCAAGGCTGATATGCATGATCGCCAAATTCAGGTGCGGATATCCCAGCTGAAAATTTAACCAAAAAACCACTCACTGATTATAGTTCGGCCTAGCTGGGTATGAAGGATGTCATGATAAAGAAAACAAAAGATTCAGCTGCTATGCCCATAATGGGAAATTTCCTTCGTAAGCCTTCTGTTGACACTTTTTTAAACGTAAGAGGCCTTGACGAGTGGTAGCAGTCAGTTTGCCAATATTTGCTCTTACTTACTATTTGCTGATGCTTTCTAATATTAAAACAATGTTCCGTTCTTCAATACACTTCTTGTCTTTTTTCTGTTAACTGAATTGATAAGTTCGAATACCAAATCATATTCTGGTGTTTTGCTGCGCTTTTATATTCGCTGATTCGCTCCTATACAATTTACGCCCCCATTGCTTGCAATCATTCTTTACAGCTCTTTTTTCTTTAAGGGCTGTTCTTATGTCAGCCCTACAACTAGAGTATGGTTCACGGGCAGCGTCATTCTTATCACTTAATTGTTGCACGCAATCATTTTTTGTCTTCAGCATAGATCATTTGACAAGCACGTGAAACGAACGAGCAAATCACACTCCTATACGTTAAGGAGAGCTCAGAAAGAATGCAGCAAGTCAATGAACAATGGAGAAACTTTATTACCTTTCAATGCAGTCGATTGCTCGAAATAGGGACAAGGTTGAATGCATGGTAGAAAGAAGCCATCAGTCATCCGACGTTGTAGAGAGCTGCTATATGACAGCGAGAGATGATTTTTGTCCTGGCCGTCAATATTCATAGAGAGTCGATTCCAGGTTCCATCGCTTACACCAGACAACAGGGGATGAAAACCATCTAGTAGGTGAGCTAATTGCAAGCATATTACGGCAATCAATAATAGCAGGTCAGGGATAACCAATGAGAAGCTGGAAGTGAAAATGCTTGAACGATTACTTTTACAGCAGCGCTGGTGGTCTGATTCAATCAGATTCGTATACAGTTCTGAAGCTGAATAGTAAATGTCTTTCGCTAATCATTTTCTGATAGTGTCTCATGCAATGGTGCTTGGTGGAAGAACGGGAGTGAAGCGAATGCTCTGCTAACAGAAATATATACACACGCAGTTAGACATCCCTTAGACCATTTGTAGTCGCAAACCCGACACATCGATGATGCACAACATTTCGGTAAGGGACTGAAAGCTTCGGGATGAATGATTTACATACGGAGTGCAGGAGGAGCTAATTCAGCGCGTCCAAAAATGTGCCTCGACAGTTTTAATGGATCAAATACGAAATGAACGCAAAGCTCGATTAGTGCATCCATTTGGGGGTTATTTTTTTGTTATTCATATTTATTTCAATTGGTTCCACAAGTGTCATAAAGACAGTTCTTCTCTCTCCCTCTCCCCCCCCC
>JPKZ01002568.1:409904-420566 GCA_000803305.1 Toxocara canis | reverse complement strand
ATTTGTTTATTAGATACTCGGTATAATTCCTGCGTGAAAAAAAGAAATAAGGATGAAGGTGTGTCTACGGAAGGAATTTTTAGCAAAAAAGGTTATAATATGTTCTAAACAGAGCTGAGGCGCATAAAACAGCTTAAACGCCGAAGGGCATGGAAGACTGCTGACTTCTAAAAGAGATTTAATGTTTATGATCCTCATTCCCTTCATGTAGCACCACCGCAACATTATATGAAGGCTTATGAAAAGCCCAAGGTACCGATAACTAACAGGTAATTGTCAAATAATTCCCAATTTAGCAGTCAATGACACATGAAAACGTTAGGTTGGGATGTCGAATACAGTGAAGCTGAACGGGCTATACGCACTACTAGCGGAGCATATTGAGGGCACTTTTTGAATATTATGGCATTCATTATCATTCCGCTGAATTGTGCCAAGCGCAGCTGCTGCAAAACAGATTCAAAGCTGTTTATGCGAGATCACAAAACGTGTTTGAATTTTGCAGTCGACAAACTCATTTTGTGTACTGTTGCTGTGTGTCCACAAAATCTATGGCTGCGATAGGCAGTAAGAAATGTACTGGTGCCGAACACAGGCAAGTTCAAAAATGACGCCGTCAATGTATTTTTCCATACTGAAAGGATGTGCAAGAAATTGGCAGTTTTTACAGATTCTGAAAAGAATTTCTAGTATTTTCGGCGTAACCAATAAAAATTTAGTACAAAATTTCGCAGTCGACGATCACCCTTGCAATCGGCAGTCGTATCTGATATTTTGAAAGCTACCTCCTAAACTTTTCGAACTAGTTGCCAATCTTTTGAGACTTTCTAATTCCAAAAACATCCTCTGTCGAATCCTGTTCAATTTTATTGATTACAAACAACATTTGATGCTTTCACGGTTAAAGAAAAGGTGGGAAACACTTCGAGTCCTTGATTAATTCGCTTCAGTGCACTAACGATGTCACAATTCATCTCAGATACAAACATTCGTAGAGGAGGTCAATACGTTTAGGATGCAAATTTCGCATAGGTGCTGTATGATCTTGTTAGCTAATTATGTGAATTAATCTTAGTAAAGATTTGGGTAAAAGGAAGCATATAGTACAATTACTTCTAGATAAAAAGGATACAGTAACATATTTGTTATCTCATTCAGACCAGTTATCGTAAACAGGCGAGATGGCCCATTACTGATAAAAACAGCGTACACGCCTAATCAATCAGGTAATTAAAAAGTTTACTGCTTGTGTGGAAAACACACGATTTGTTCGAAAAAAAAATTGCGAAAAAATGGCATATATGGTATGGTTAAAAAATGATGTCATAAAGAAATAAACGAAAAAATGCAAGACTTTTCTGGTCCTAAAACGTTTTGACTGCTCTCTTATTACGAATAAACTGGCCATTATCTTTTGCTTTTTCATTTTTGAATTGAATAAGAAAGCAGCGAAAAAACGATATCAGATTATTGTGCCAACACCACTTTCACAGATCCTATTACCGTTGCTCTTTCTTTATTTAGCTTCCTCATAAGGTTCAATTTATGTGCGATTGTTCGAAGTAAATATTCAGTTTTTGCATTAATTTGCACTACGAAAGCAGTTGACAGTTGTTTGCCACCTCTGCGCGTCCTTCTATTCATCCTTCATTTCCTTTATATAATTTCGCGACATGTACGCAAGTATTGCACTACGTCATTTGCGTTGTTTTCCGTCGTAATCGTGCTATATTGGAAGTGATCCGCAGATATTTGCGTGCATCGCATATCCTTAATCCGTTTAAAATGGCGATAAAAAAATCGGTGATTTAAACGACGTTTTAGCTAAGCTGACTTATTAAACTGTGCAGTGATTTCTGCTGAAAAATCCTCCTATATTGTAAGCTATTTTTTTCTTTTCCTGATAAAAATACTACTTTAATCAAATGTTAATCATCAAACTTAATTGAAAATTATGAAATCACTCCAAAATACAACTGACAGAGGCGGATTTATTTTTGTAACCGGTTGTCCAGCTCAAATATTTGCACAGCTGTACCTCGTGGCTACACAATTTGTTCACGCGTTGCTGACCAGCAAGCGTCGTGTAGAACACCCAACATCTGCTCCATGCCTAATTGGACCAGACGTTTAGCAAGAATTTTATGCTTGAATTTGCGAGACGGTACGGTAACCTGTCAAAACTGTCCGGCGCCTAAGTCAATAGCTGCTCACTGAGGTCGACAAAAACGAAATGTGTGCGTAAGCAGCGAGCTGTCGGTGAACTGAAGGCAGCTAAGTAAAGATCGAAGTCGCTTTCTCAGATGCATGAAACTGGGTTTTCGTCGGAAGGTGCCTTACGCAAAGGGAGCGAGCAAACTGCTTGTATAAAACATGCATGGTTTTAAGTGCTTTTCTTCAACATTTCATTTCCTGCAACCTAGGCTGTTAATTCTTGTTGGGATTAACACGCAATTCAAACTTATTAGCAACGTTCGTTAATTTGAATCTGTTTCATCTCCTATTCTCAAATCGTTTATTTATGTTAGCACTTCGGCTGCTAAACCACCGCGTTATCGCCTGAAAACTGTGAAGTTGGATCAAAACAAGCACTGCTACACTGAGCTTTCTCCACTTGTGAAACGATGCTTTCCAGTGCTATCACATCCCCTCTAGTGCCAAAAAAACAATCGCCTTATTTGAGACAGCAAACCAGACAACTTATTTGTTTTTCAAGCCAAGCAGTAGAGGCATTTTACGTGCTCGGTGACATGGCCATCAACACATTCGCATTGTGCCTTATCGGGCTCATCAATCGACGTTTCAATCAGTTCGCATAAGGGTTAATCGCGCCTCGTTCCCACCTCAATCACTTGGCTCGCACCCTATCACGACACGGCGCAGCTCAGAATGCGCTAGGTCAACCTGCTTGTCTCTCTTCATGTGTACGTGTCGGCGCTAATCTACTCATTGCCATAAACGCGTGCTCCAATCTTTCGGTTTCCAACAAAGTGATTCGACTCACCGGTAGAAATATCAACCACTCCATTTTCACCACTTCATAAATGTTGCCACCACCTTCACTCACTTAGACCGTCTTTCCTTTACCCCTGTTCCCAAACATTTTCGCCGAAATGTCCGTTTTTTGAGTAAAGATGAGAGTCCTGATCATGTTTTTACCCATTGGCGTTTGCGAAAAGGTTGTGTTGATAGATTTCATGCGAATGCAAAATAGAGACTGTACAGGTCACAGATAGGTGAGAGGCTGTAGGTCCTACGGATAGTAATATGTGTGCCAAAATGAAAAATGTAGTAACAGATGAATACATTGAACCGTTCTGAACACATACTGGTGGCTTAACAACCGCTGTAACAATTTGCGGAACGCTGAGGAATAGAGAGGAATTTGGGACTTCCATCGTATGGGCATAACAGCTATGCTGTGCCACCCAATGTAGAGGTTATGACACTCACTTTACTTTTTTTGAGGGACGCGTTGTGAGGGATTACCAGATTATTTCAAAATTGCAGTGTTACGAGAAATCACAACTTTCCTCCGATGATTGATCCTATCGGATTCGAACCGACCAGCTAAATACTGCCTTAAGAAAACAATGAGCTAGGGCACGTGTGCGGTGAGCGTGAAAGATGCTTTTGTCAATGTGAGAGCTAAGGCAGGAACAACATTTCGATGGCAGGTGGGGGGTTTGCGCGTTCCTGATTGCGGCATCTTAAGGCGGCTCAGGAGCCTAAGCGCTCACTACGCTTCGAATAGGATTAACGAGAGGATTCTCCGAAAGAGGAGGGCTCTTCTCGAAAGGGTTAATTGCCAAGTCAATAGTCAATTATTATGATAATGCTGCTCGCTTTGTCGAATTCACGATCGAACAACCGACACTCGCTTTTTCTTTGTTCCATTGCGACGCTGAATCACTGCCGATGAAGTATCCTATCGAAGGGATTTACCAAAAAAACTGAACAGCCGGATCGCCCTAACCACCTACCTCATTAAAGGCTGCTCATTACAAATAACTTACTATCTTGCGCATAAAATATTTCTCCAGACTTTTCCAAATCTCCACATAGGTCTCATATTCAAGCGAAAAACTTCCGTTTTTTTCTGAGCCTCTAGTGAAAGTCTTGTACTGAAAACTTAGGATCTTCCATGTTTCCTGAACCTCCGAAAACGGCCTTGCATATTTTCGAGAACGGAGAACTTCTTTCCAACGAGGATCATGCGTTAGCAAAAAATGGAGTATGCAAACATCTCTATAGATAAGGGGAAACCAGTTCAGACGGTGTTGGATCTGACCACCATTCTAATTCCTGCTTTGTATTTTTCGAGATGGTCGAAAACCATGCACTCTTAGAGCTTTTTCAAGTAGGCAGCAATTGGAAACCGACTGACGAAATGTTAGTTCTCTCATACGTATCACTCGCATGATCACATTCATGCCGAGTACCACGCTATGACTTGCACGCGATATTATATCGTCGTACACGTGATCGTGACGGTGCTCCTGGTGGCAACGAGGTGAGAAGAGGAGAGGAAAAGTCATACGATTTGCGGCAGGGCGATGGGAGAGCGTGCATTTATCGTGTGTTTCATTGCTCTTGCAGTTCTCAATTTATTGTGATAGATCGCATAAAATTTGTGAACTAATGAGGAGTGTGCGTGCGCGCATGCCAACTTTCCTTCCAATCACGATTTTCCTATTTGCATTCATGGCCGTCGAGGTCGTAGACGAGCTCATATTTGCTAGAACATTCGTACTGCATACAAAGTGAAAAAGAATTCTGCAAGCGCTGAACACGAGGCAGGGTTATTGTCGGGGTTGCCGACGTGCTCATGTTGGCTTTCTTATCCTATTATGCACCGACATCTTTTCCGAAAGTAAAGTCTGGATGCCCTCAAATTCGACGGTAACAACCGCTTAAAGAACAAGCATATCTGAAACAATGATATTCCGTGATGAACATTCTCGGAAGTCGTTGTTTCGGCCGAGTGAAGAGTCTATTCAGAAGTGATGCTATGAAATTTCAACGAAATATGGGTCAAGACATTTCGTTGTTTCACAGTACCTTCTGAGAGAAAATAAACCTACCATATTCTCTATCTGAAACAGCATTACCTGTAAAAAATTTCGCTTCAAAAGAAATCAACGAAACTACCGTAAAATAACTCCCTTTCCCAGATGCTTTATAGAAATATTTTAAAAATATGTTATAAAGAAAGACGCGTTTGTTATTCGATCGAAAATCTCATCGGATAGGCTATGAAAAATTGAATGAAAGAAAACTCCGGGGAGTTCGAGTGCAACGCAGCTATTAGCGCTCAACTGCGGGCACGAAATTTGTGTGCTTTCTTTGCTATGAACTAGAGCAAACGAATAAGTTATATCGCACTTTAACTTTAACGCTTGCCAGATTTATGCGGTGTTGTTTATCGTGAGTAATGCGCTCGTGTGATTCAATTTCCCCCGTAAAAATTTTATATTTCAACACACTGACTGATAAATTTATATACTTGCCGACGATATACGTAGTTGGAGCAATACAGTCACATATCTGAGATATTCTTTTTTGTTGTCTTCTTTCGCCTAATTATTGTTACATTTGTCCGTTTCGTCATTTAATACTGGAATTTGGTTCAGCTCCCTCCTCCCCCTGCCTTTCTCTCTGAGGGTCGCTTTCTTGCTTCATCGATCTTTTAGTAACCCGACCCGCATTTCTGTTATTTTAGAAAAACAATATTCGCACTGAAAAGGAAGAACTGTCTTTGTTAATGTACTTTGCAGGTGCTTGTGAACAGCGAACACTTGCGCATCGTTCCACGCAATGAATCTGCATTATCTTCTTCACTGAGAGCACTAAAAGAAACGTTTGGAAAAAAAAGGCTTCAAGTGCATTGTGAATTGAAGTCGCCTTGTTGAACAGCGCATGAGCAGCTTATTGCAAAACAGTGACGGAAAATTGGCCATGAATTCAATGAGCGTGGCTAAGACACTACTCTTAGACAATTGTTTGCTGTTAGCATTATTATCTTTAATATGTTCCGCTCTGCATTAGGAGAGTCTAGAGAATTGAAAACTCATTTGAAATTGAAGAAAATATGAATTTTAATTTGAAATGTGAGAAGTCACAGCGTCATGGCAGCCAGATTTGGCCAATCATTGAGCAAGACGGGAAGCAATGTGAGAGAGGAAATTGTGAAATGATTATTCCAGCTCTTAAGCAGGCCAAAAGCTGACAACAGTAGGAAGTATAGGTATTGAATTGAATTAAATTGAACTGAATTGTTTGTTTTCGCATGATAGACAAGGCATACCTCTAACTCGCTTGCTCATTTTACTAAGTGTAACACGAGTGAGTTATCGAACATCATCATATAGAACCATTCAGACAAGTGGTAGTGGTTCACTCTTCACTAGTTAGCATCATCGAGACACATCGATGGATAAGAGGCAAAATCTTGCAGAAGTTCAAAGCTAAAAGAAAGGCCGCTCATCGAGTGCGATACTACAATTTTTAAACGAATCTCAGTATAGTGTTAAATGTGGTTGCAAGAAGGTTTTGCCGGCCTAATCGAATTACTTTTATAAAACGTCAACCGCTCAACAATCCCAATGCATTAGAAAAAATCCATCGTACGGCAACCAAAACTTTGATATTCTTGATAAGCAGCTAATTGATTTCAAGAGATATCTGTTTAAGCAGTGTTGCTCGAGAATGCATGAATTGTAATGGTAAATGGCGTCAGATAACATTTAATATTCATTAGTTCCTGAAAAGCGTCGCTTGCTGGTAATGTTTCAAGACTTTCAAACACTCAATCAGCTGTTAAGTGAATTTCAATAATGCAATCCAAAACCAGAAACGAAATTTTAGGAGAAAGCGAGAAAAAATAGACTCAGAGTTCATGCTTGACTAGATTAATGATTAGTCAGATTTACAATTTTGGATTACCAATTTTTTGAAAATTTCTCTCATATCTTTAACTTATTTTTAAACGATTAGATGTTCACCGTTACGACCAACATGTATTTATAGTAACCTGCCTGTCAGAACTCATATTAACAGAAAACTGAAATGATAAGAAATATTGAGAAACATTTTGTTTTCGTCTGCGTTCGCGTGATAAATATGGAATTGCGTTTTCTGCAGAAGGGGAAAATTATCCTTGAAATGTTAATTGGCGAACTATTTATGATTAATTATGAGCGCTTCATCCAAACAGTAAATTTTGAAAAAAATGTAGCAAAAACGATGATGAGTACATAGCATGGCCGTTGATATAGTAATTTCGTTGCTACAGCAGACTTTTTGCTGAAACCGCCACTTCCTCTTTAGGAGAAAACAGCAACAGGACCATAAATTTTTGAGTAGCCTCAACTCTGTCATTCTAAACAGCAATATCGAAGACAAGCTACGTTCACCATCGCTTTCTTCAGATCACTGAATCATTCCCAACAAGGGCAACTAAACATTGTTTCTTTTAAGAACGACTTTTTATGGTCATGCAGTTCAAAACCAAAAGAGTGCGATAGTCTTCAAACTCACTTTTTTGGCCACGATTGCCTTATTAATTTGCCCACGATTTTCTTACTAACTTGTCCACGATGTCTTATTTATCTCTCCACAATTATAGTCTTACCAAATGGCCACCTTATGGGCAATGGTTTTTACGTGATTGACTACGAAGTACTTGTTAGGGGTGTCGACAGCACCATTGGAGCCCTCTTTAGCTATCGTACATGACAGTGGCAGGCAGATAGAGGGCGAGACGATAAAAGTGCCAGTTGCGATTGTTTAGCCAATTAATTGCGCATTTTTACGATTCTGTCTTGATGTCTTCGGGAAATTTCCAATGACCACTCTCATTACGCTATATATCTTTCTACAGTAAGCGCGTTAGTGACGTGCGAGCCTAGGGTGCTCAAAAATAAGGTCATCGCCGCATATAATATTCTTATTTCTTTCCTAAGCGTCTCCTTTGATGTGTTCTGACTTAGTGGGCTGTATGAGTGTTATTCATCCGGTGAGATTCAGATGGGGACAAACTCCGACCTTTCCTTCAGATTTTTTGCAGGATACCTTCGGTCAACTTTGAGTAGCACGCTCGTGTGGTTCAAAAACGTGATTAGATCGTCCACTTGAATGGAACTGAAATAAAGCAGAATTGAATACGTTTTGAGTCGCAGCAGTTCATGCATAGAGTTTCGTGAATGAGACTTTTTGCGCTAGCCTCCTATGCCATTCATTACTGATCAACTATTCTGTTCCTTGCGCGTCACAGACAGTTGCATGCACGCTCACAATGAAAAACTGATTTGTTTGTTTTGTTGTCCAAGTTAGCCAATTTGAAGACGTTCTGACAAATACTTTAAAACGCTGTTCATTTAAAGTAATCATTGGGGTAAACCTGAATGGCTACAGTTCATTTGCACAAACCATTTGATTTTAGAAACAATTCATCTTACCTGCAAATTCGATCGTTTAACCCATTTATTTCTACTAGCAAGATTATTTTTTTGTAAGCAGGAATTGCTTTGCAGTAGCCGATACGCAAAAGAGCATTCATTCATAGACCATACCAATGCATGCAATGCTTTTCCACTGCAAGACGTTCATAATTTTCATTCTTTTCGTTCATAATTTTCATTTTCACTCACATTGTCATTCACCAAACTGCCCATAGCATTTTTTTCTGTTGTGATTCTCCATTCGGTGGCCTAAATGAAAGAAGAGAAACTGTAAGAAGCGAAGGAAATTTCCCGTACAGTGGGATTTCAAGTCTTCCAACATTTTAACGTTATTTCTTACTAGAGGACGTTTCTCTGACTAGAGACAAATACACTGAACCTCCATTTGTTACGACAGACCAAAAGTAAAGTGAAGAAAGCTTAAACAGACAAAGATGGACGCAGCGAATTTAGCGACTCCATTCATCCTCCTTTCTTCTGAGGAATAGACTTCATCCGGTCGTTAAGCGGAGACGAAATCAGATTTCTTTTGTCCAGTTAGCATTCATAAGACGTGTAAAGACTCGAAAACGTTCCTTAACTGCCTGCAGTTTATCGGCAGAGACGTTACATTTAAACGAAAGTAGCGCCCGAGGCAACATTTACTAAAAAGATTTTAACATCGAGAGATGGTGTATGATGCGAACAACGCTGAGCCAGCAATAATATGCTATCTGCCATTATTCTTTCATTTGATTGATAAGTAAGGCAACAATTGCAGTTCGGCTGGAACCCCCTTCACCTCCACCTAATAGCGTAGGGATAGACGAAAGCGGCCAAGGTGGCCAGACAACATATTCCTACTTTGGTTTCACTCAGTCCCTGAATCACGGACTGACTGAAATCAAATTTCATTTTCCAATTCATTTATCCGAACCTGAATGCTAGTGCTAAAACCAACTGCGGCCGTCCATATGTCTTACAACCCTCTTCTCAATTCTCACCCGCACTCCCTAACGGCAGGGAAAAACGTCGGATGGAGGGAACTCGTACTGTGGACTCCACACCCAATTATCGCTGCGATGATGGGTGAAATTATATGGAATGGCGAAAGAGCCAGAGAAAATTCCAGAACGATATGGTGTTTAAAGTTGACCAAACAAAAATTTTACATTAGAAGGGCACTTCGCATAAGATGATTTCATTTGTTGCAGTACACCAAAGATAAAGCCCGGCCTGCCCGAACACGTAGAAAGGCGAGTGATGGATGCACGCATTCTCTATCTGTTTGTATTTCTTGCAAACAGTAAGGCAATAGTAAACCTACGTCTTAATAAAAATGCATTCGTTTCAGATTTATTGTGCTTGGCAACAAAGTAGGATCCTTGAGTGGAGAGAGCTGAAATTTTGCTCTGTTGACTATTTCGATGCCACGCGACGCCATCGGGGATCTGCTCCATATTTTTTCTCATCGGATCTTCGCCTCTGCCATAAAAATCACTTGCTGCTCAATAATGGCTCAATGGAACAACAACTATGGATAGCTGATGAAAACGAATAAGGAACAGCGGCAAAAGAAGAGCTCAGCTCATAACGAGAGCAAGGCCTCAATTATGCAACAGGAAAAGCTTGTTTTTCGTGTCTTATCGGGTCACCCAAACGGAACACTAATTTGCTATATGAAAAGCACCACTGATCAGGATGTGCAGCAGGTATTCGGCCGCGCCCAGATCGAAAGAACGCTTTCAGACAACAGACGCATCATTTGTGCTACACACCCAACAAACAATACATCTGTAATATGATGACTGCTGTTTTGAAGAATAAGCCACAGTATCGTTACTGGCCCAGAAAAAGCATTAGAAAAAGGATTCGCTAATTTACTCACCAACTACGACTTAATTAAGCGCACACATGTTAATGTTCGATATCGCATTCCCGGCACGTTCTTCTCATCAACAGTATGCGCCACACGCCGAATAAACGAGGCAAAATCGCCTTATTTTTGTCTTAGCAATTACGTCCAGTGCTGCGAAGACAAGGAACTTATAAATTTGGGACAGGTGATATTAAAAATGGTCAGCGCTTGTGAAGAGTGCAGGTGACATGGGCCTTCAGTACTGCCGTTCTACATGTGCTGAAGGTGCAACATTATTGTGGGGAGCAATATTCGGCGGGGGAATCCCGTTGGATGGAATTAACGGAGAGTTATTCGGGTGGC
>JPKZ01002568.1:382213-409684 GCA_000803305.1 Toxocara canis | reverse complement strand
GGGGGGTGGTGGGGGGGGGGGGGGGGGGGGGGGGGAGAAGAGACAAGTGAGGAGCAACACGGCCTGTAGAAGGGAGAAAGGGTGAGCCGGGATCCCGTAGCAGAGCAATTTGGTCGAGCAGTGACCCGGCAAAAAAAGAAACCTGGGGTGCGCTTCATGACGATGTTCCATTCAAGAAGCTATGCGCTAATGGAGGAGGGGAGGAGCGAAAACGAAAGTCGAACTCCTTCCGAACGCAATTCTGCTGGGAGGACTGACATGGTCGAAACTGCTGCCTGAACGAATCAGTAGTGTTGGTGTTATCTGGGCGAATGCTAGATGAACTGACAGAGTTTCCTGTTGGTGAAATCCCCTGTTCAGGAGCGATTTTGCCGGGAACATTTTGGCTTGAGGCGAGAGGCAGTTGGAAATGTCACGGAAATGCTATCCGTCCGGGTCACTAGCGAATATCTCGTCGGCTTAGCTTTCTGCACGGCAGTTTCATGTGCTGATCTATTCTTTTCACTTTTAACGGTTGTTTAAACTTACTGTCAGTATAACATGCGTAATGCCAACGACTACACTGGGGAAAGCTGGTGAGAGAGTGCGGTCACTTGTATTCCACACTAATGGTTGTGTTCCGAAGAGCAGCCCGAACTTGATAGCTAGCAGGAATGGGGTAATAAATGTGTGCATTCATGCGTTGCCATATTTCGAGAGCAAAAATGATTTAATTTGGTAAATGCAGCATATCTGACGCTATGACAGCTCCAGCTATGAACGCTACATAATTATCAAGCTCTTGATTATACTGCACAGGGGGCGCTGCGCAAATTGCACGAGACATGAGCCATGCAGCAAATTGCTGCAAATGTGCAGCAAGAGTCCAGATAATTGAGACTAACCAGTGAACGGCCAACAACATATGGCCCACCCGCACAAGCTCCATTCACGTCTCATCAGGAACTATGGCTCGGAATTCCCATCACTTCAAAGAGTTTTAGTCTGTTTCATTTGCAAGCGTAGTCACCCTCAATATATTGCATCATGCGCATCTTTCGTATTGTCCAACTCATGCAGTTACGAATGAGGTTGGTGCGATACATGAGTTCACAAACGCATCAGGAACTGAAGACTGAAACTGGAAGTATTAAACATGATAACCAGGAAGTATTAGTCATGATAACTATTTTGGCCTGCGTGGCGCACGCGTTTGAGTGTTTACTTGCGTGCGTGTGTGTGTATGTGTGTGTATGCCTGTGTGTGTATGTGTATCTGTGTGTGGGCGTATGTGCACGTGTGTGTGTATGCGTGTCTGTGCGTGTGTGTGTGTGTTCTGTGCGTGCATGTGTGTATGTGTGTATGTGTATGCGTGTGCGCTCGCTTTGCGCGTGCGTGTGTGTGCAAGCGTGTGTACGCGCGTATGTGTATGAATGTGTGTTTATATGTGTATGTGTGTATGCTTGTGTCCAGGAGTGCATTTAGCAGCCTCATTTTCATTAAGCATGAAGCGAGTCTGTTTCGCCTCGACTCTCCGTAGGGAATTTGCACGTAATCTCTTCTGCGGCTTCTCGCGCACGCCATGATAGCCGATTAGAGCGTCCACCAAATTCGCGAGCAACAACCCAGACTAGTCGCACTGTGGCCATCATCTCGGAAACTATGCTATAACCCTCACTCTTCTCTGCTTGTTTTTCGCTCACTCTCATCCATCTTTTTCCGTGATGAAAACATACCCACAAAAAGAAACCGTGGTATTGTTGCATTCAGAGGTGCATGTCATTGGCATTCAACTACGCTGTACAAACAGACAGAAGAGGAACAGTGGAAGTCAAATAAATGAAAAAAGCAGCATTAGATCACGAAGCCCATAATATTATCAGTATTAGCAGACTTGCTGTGCGGATAAAATGCCGTAGGTTGGGTTGCACACAGCCGCAAACCTCAATTAAATGCATAAAAATACCAGTGGTCGATCAGAATGGGCAGGTGTTCAATGGAAAAAGGGAAAAACCACAAGAGTTATGTTGAAATAAACGTCACCTTTGCGCTTCTTGGAACGGTGGCATAAAATATCCGTTCGAAAAAAGTAAGGAGTTTACTATTTCAGCCAAAGTTCTGCAAAGAAATCCCTTTGAATGCCATAGATGGCAAAGTATATGCGTTTAAGATATCCAACTATTGTCAGCTGAAGTTGTTGAACTTAGCAGATTTTACGAAAATACTGCAGAACCGTTACTCAACAAGTTTCAATAAAGCATTCCGGCATAACGTGTTATATCCGTGGAATTCGTTTAGATACGTGTGCTATGCAGAACCTTAACAAATAGCGAAGAAATATGCCGCTGTATGCTCTTTTTTATCCGCTGGGCAAGGCGCATCAACAGGACAGGAAGTGTAATGATATCGCATCTCTTTGTTACGACTAGGATTTGTTACGGACTCGGGGGTACCTCGTAATAGGAAGGTTCTTGCTAAAGATTTGATGCCCTAAGGTGACACTTATGATCGATGTTGAAATGTTGTGATGCCCATCAAAGACAGCTTTGAGACGCTTTCCAGGCATTCTGTATTTTCTATCGCTCATTTCTACCTGGCTCTTTGTCCTTTTCTTCGATGCTTCGCTAAATACCTGATTTAATGCAGTTATTTCGATAATGGCACTCTGATGTAACACTGAGCAAATATGTAATTTCTTCTAGCTCCCTTGTTTTTTTTCAAGTAATGACCACATTGCTCACGCATTTTGCTGTTCTTCACCGTGGAGTATCTCCCCAGTCCCATTTCCACGATCTGATGGGAGAGGGAAGGTGTGAGCTCATGCGTGACACTTTGGAAAGCATTGTTTATAACATCAGAAAAGCAATAGCTCTGTTGGACTTCTGAGGATTGGTTGAGGTTATTGCTTTCCACCAAAAGGGATCCAAAAATCCCAAAATACCTTGAAATTAGTTTCTCGATCACACAAAAGTTCTAATTCGTTTATCTGAGTTCCTTGATTATTCACAATTTTCCAGTCGTGCAGAATTTGATTAGACAGTACTGTTTACGAACTCCATCAGAGATTCCACACCACTCCAGATTTGGCTCTCAATGTTTACGGAACTTAAATGCTTTGGCATTCTAGAACAGCTCACCTCAGCGAATAGGAGTTTTCTTTCATAAACAAGTATGGTGCCCTCGTTTCTGGAGTGAGATGCCAGATAGCGATTGTAGGGCACAGCCAACAATCAAATTAGACATTGTTAGCTGGGTGCATTTGCTGAAATGCTTGCGTCCTTCGATCGCTCGGTTCAGATTCAGCTCATCTTTCTCCCCTTCCAAATTCGTACACCGTTTCGATAATGTGCGCACTAAGCAGATTATATTGTTGTTCGCAGCACTGCCAGATAATAATTTAATTTATATTACACATGCACAGCTGTGTGAATGACACACGTTCGACGCGTTCGAAGTATTCTACACTTATCTCAAAACGGCTACCTTCCTCTAAGAACTGTTTTGTCAAAAAAATTGCCATTTCAAAGCATTTTAGCAATTAATGAGTACTTTCGTCACATGGTTCATAAAGCTCTTATTTATGTACTTTCCTGCACGCTTGTTCGGCCTCGTGATTAATCAACAAACAGCCCCCAACCGTTCATCTATAATGTACATTACAGTCTTCTTATTTACGGCAAACGCACCTTTGGCAAAGTTTAGCATTGCTGTTAAGTGCGCAATAGATCGCTAGTTTAATTTGGTCGCCGCGTTTATTTTTAAACAAGATTTGCGTAAGTCCGCTTTTTCTCACATTGTGCGCTTATGCCATAATTTGTTGCGTTCTACGTTAGCAGGTTCTGCGCATTGGGCTCTGCTCTGTAATGTGCCCACTTGGTGTCCGTTACAGCAGCATTTTATCTATTCTTCTGTACATAAGGAAATTTTATTATGGTGCTACTTAGTGTAGTTATTGTTTCTATGTTGTTATGCATAGACAATCTGAGAACCAAAGATTTCTCTTTAGCACCTTTTCACTTCAGTTTGTCGGTGAGCTGTCCCTTGGCGACTGCGAACGATTGTTCAGGTTGACGGTTATCTTGCTCTTCTTTGGAATTGTTACATATCAATTGTTACATAATTGTTATTATTACATGTCAATTACATGTTACATAATTATTATATTATTACGTATCAATTACATGTTACATAATTATTATATTATTACATATCAATTACATGTTACATAATTATTATATTATTACATATCAATTACATGTTACATAATTATTATATTATTACATATCAATTACATGTTACATAATTATTATATTATAACATATCAGTTACATACATATTACATACATTATTGCATACATATTATTACATACATATTATTACATACATAATAATTATTACATTATTACATACATATTACATATTACATAATTATTACATATCAATTCTTCGGCCTAGAATCAGTTGTTGTTACATATCAACTATTGCTGTAAAACGGATTAATTGATGCAATCACCGCATTATATTCGAAGGCCTAAACTTGTACCCACCACTGTTTTTCTTAAACGATTTTGGATGAAGCAATGATCGCTCTCGTCATGACAGAGCAATTTGCCGCTGAGCTATTTCCTCCTACCATGAGCTAGGAGCTTCCCTTTTCTTCTTTGCATAAAATTAATTTTTGCGTAGAACCGATTCATTCTGCACGCATTAAGTTCCAGTTTGTTAGACGCAGAAACACACTGGTTTTATACATGAGGCAGAGAACTTGGCAGAGGATTTCTTTTCCCTCACTACTAGTCTCGTACACATCTAATCATCACGATTGCAGTTTACTCCTCTAAACGGTCTCAATTATCACCCAGCAGCTACTATACCTGCTGTCTTTTTGCCTATGAAAGGATTAGTGTAAACTTGCGCATTATTCATGACAAACAGTCGTCTACGACAGTAGTGAGAAGGAAATTTTGCTCAGCAAAAACTGATTAATTCGCTGCGTTCTCCTCTGAATTGATAACATTCCATTTGGTGTGTGACATTCCTTCTTATATTAACATTTTAAGAATTTGCCGTATTCGTCTCGGCATAGCAACGACACCGAAACGAACGCTGCTCGTACTGATACGCTTAAGTGCAAACATTTTTGTGAACAATACAACTCCTTAACAATAGTACACCATCGAGTAATATAAGCGATGCTTTCGCACCTTTCACTAACATATGACGTTGTGTTGCAAAGAGGCTATAAAATTAAAAACGCCTTCGGCGAATTGAATTGCGAGAAATAGTAAAATAGGGTGCCATTTAATTAGCAGAAAGTTGCCGTTAGAGAAAGAGTACTCACCGAATCGTTTCGTAGCCGAAGGCGGCGAAATGATTGAAGTGAAATGGCGGTGGACGATTGCGCAGCAATTTATTACATTGCCGTTACAGCAGCAACCAAGAACTGACTGTGTGTGCGTTTGTCTTCGTAGTTTTGTTGTCCTTATTGGTCTCGGTTCAGCCAATCAAATTCCTCTTTTCTTTTGAGTGCCATTTTAACGATACTTTTGGCCGTCCCCCGTTTGACCTCCATTCCTGAAACAGCCTCAACTAAACGCTGCCATTTTTTCAAATAAGTGTGGAGTTTCTACTGTAACAAATTGACTTGAATGCGCAACGAAGAGCGAAACACCGGAATGGGCAGCACCACTAACGTTCTATGCCTCGAGTTTTTTTTTGAAAGCAGTACGATAAAGTTGTTGCGTATGAGTAACAAGGAGAGAGGAGCCGCTTATTTGAATTTTCATTTTCATCAATTCTCAGTGGAACTATGGTGGCGATTGGGGCTGAGGAAGAGGATGGGCTGTGGCGAATGAGAAAATGCCCGGCTGCTCCATACGAAAGCCTGATTCGACTCGGTTTTATGATTAGAGTCTAACAAGTCGTTGGGATGAAAAAATCACTGCGGTACTAGTTTAATTGCAGCAATCGTCGCAAATTTCTAACACGGTATAATGCTCACTATGATTCGAGGTGAAGAGAGGTCTAGTGTGGTCGCTGCCGAAAATAACAGTTAAAATTTTATGCTGTCAGTTAATACTGGTAAAATAGCACTTTTGCTAGGTATTCAGTCGATATCGAGATCTGGAACGAAGCAACCCTTCAGCAGTGTTGACGAAGTGTTTTTCCCCATTCTTTTGAGGCGTACAGCATACCAGATAGAAGCGAACTTTATCTTCAGAACTTCGAGGAGAATGCTGTTGTTGTCGTCTTCGTAGTTACTCTTATTGCCATTTGAATTTTCTGCCGGCTAAATTCCATGATATTTCATATGACACTTTTATAAGTAGCAGATTTATTACAATAGTGGGATATGTTAATAAACGCATATAGTAACACGTTTCTGTTCCAAAGTAATCAGATGCACTAAATTTATTTTGCATTGTACGCATCCATGGGCAAAATTTTTTATTGTAAGAGTAACGTTGTATGAATAAACAAGCAGAGGAGCCAAATCGCTTAAGCAATTGCGCCCAACAACGAGCGTAATTGTTGCTCGAAAGCGATGCAGAAGTGGAAGAGCTTTTACACAACAGTTGATGCAAATTTTGAATGGAACTTTAATGGAATAGTTTGCGTGTAATGGCATTTGACGTGCCCTCGAATAAGCGGCAATCTCTCAGCATTTGATCTTTAAATTTGACCAAAATTTCCGAGTACTTAATGTATTGAACATTGCGAGATGGCACGTTTTAGTCTGTCGTCCTCTTGCACCACGTATAAGTCATCCGTACATTTTGGTGTTTTGCAAATGGAAGTAAAGCTTCCTCCGTTTTCAGCATACCAGTGGCCTTCAAAATGTATGACTTGGGGCCTTCAACATACCAGTGGCCTTAAAAGCCCTTCAACATACCCCCGCTCCCTTCTCGAAGGCCCTTGTTCCCTAAAAAGCTACTAACGATAGAGCCTTCGGATGTTCCAGTGGAAAAACGAGAAATTCGATTGCGGAATTCTAGTTGGCAATACTGATGTCTGTCGCACTTGCGATGCACAAGCGTTCAGAAATTCGAGGGGATAAGATTGAGCAGCTCGACAAAACTCGCAATTTAATTGCCACTGAAGCATTGGAAATTAGTCTGCTGATACCCCTGAATCAAAAATTTAATAATCTTTTAAAACTTGCAGTTGCATTTTTTCTATCTAGCGCCGCTGCATGCGTTTAATGTAAATTCCTTGTCCCTGTTATTCAAGACCACGCAGACTAAAAAGCTACTAACGATAGAGCCTTCGGATGTTCCAGTGGAAAAACGAGAAATTCGATTGCGGAATTCTAGTTGGCAATACTGATGTCTGTCGCACTTGCGATGCACAAGCGTTCAGAAATTCGAGGGGATAAGATTGAGCAGCTCGACAAAACTCGCAATTTAATTGCCACTGAAGCATTGGAAATTAGTCTGCTGATACCCCTGAATCAAAAATTTAATAATCTTTTAAAACTTGCAGTTGCATTTTTTCTTTTGGAAAACTAGCGCCGCTGCATGCGTTTAATGTAAATTCCTTGTCCCTGTTATTCAAGACCACGCAGACTTCGCAGGAAATATCGGAGAAAGAACATTTGTAGTTCATTTAATCTGTTTATTAAATCGGGAAGGGAGCGAGCTAGTGGTACAGAGAGAGAGAAGAGGAATTAAGTTCGTATTTGGTGTGGAACGTATGTTGATAATGCGCTTGATGGAAACATAGATAAAAGTATCGCACTGAATACGATGCTGTGTAAAAATGGAAGTAAAAAGTGGCGACTGTTACGACTACGATATTACCGTTGGAACCAAGTGGAAGAAGATATGATGTGGCGTTTGGAGTACTTCAAACGGCAATTACTTAAAGCGTTGCTCTAATGAGCGCATTCACGATCTGCACGATGCAGCATCACGGCAATACGCTTGGACGCACCTGAACGGATGGAACATGACGCATGCTTATTAGCGTGATAGGCTGCTCCCCCATATGCCCTGAAATAAACCTCCAGGCACCAATAACGCACTACACCAGCCAGGCCGAGTGCCTAACCGTTCACACCAGTCGCCCAACGTTGTCGTCGTTGCACGCGTTCAGATCCCGCCCACCGGGGTGCTGAAGCGTTGCTCAGCACTTACAGCTTCTGTCTCGAGCAGACACGCCCCTTTCCTCCTTCCCAAACATTCACTGAAACTGACCCTATCCGTTTCGCTCATCGAGTCACTTCCATTCGAACGCGTGCCCAACTCAGAAGCTAGTTCTTTGACTGACTACCTTGAACAGCTGTCTTAGGCACATTAGAAGTCGTTTTGGGTGTCATGCAGGCCAAGTGACGACGATTGAGTGGGACTGGTGGAGGCGACTTGAAATAGCCGACCGCTAGGGTGAGGTGAACTGAAGTTAGATGGTTGGCTGCAATGCCAACGACCATTCGATTGGCCCATTCACTGCTATTGCTGCATAATTTCCTTTCGACGATCCTATTTATCGTCAGTGCAAACGCGGCGTCTTTCAATGCGACCGATAGCGACTCACAAAGGCGTTTCCCTCAGGCAATTATTATTGGTGTGAAGAAAGCCGGAACCAGAGCGTTGTTGGAATTTCTGCGCTTGAATCCAGCAATCAAGGCTCCTGGTCCAGAAGTGCACTTTTTCGACCGCAATTTCGACAAAGGTTTCGAATGGTATCGGTGGGTTACTTGTTGCTTAATTTTTCTGGTTCTTATTTCTTTTCCGTCCCCAGCCTTTGTAAAAGTAGCCAGCTCGTTTACTCGTCTTGTCAACTCGTTTTCTCTTGCATTCATACTCAGCTGAAACTGCTGCTTATTGTTGACCTTCCTCTCAGTAAATGAATTAATCGTTAATCTTTTATTCAATAAATTACGGCTCACCAATATGTGATAAGGATTTTTCGTTCAAAAAGCTGCGAACAGATGTGCTCGTTATCCCTGTCTTGTCACTTGCTTTGTTCAGCGTTTGCTCATCACCGAGTTTCTTCAGTCGACATCTTTTCACCCTTGATTGAGCTTTCGCCATGTGGATGCCGCCTCATTGTGACATGTTATTTTCGTGTGCATTCTGAGGAGAGGAACGTTCGAAAACAAACGTTGACCCTCAGCACTACTCAAGACGCCCTCCACGCTGTCCTGGTTTGCAAAACCGCTAGTCCATTAACCGAATTTGGTGACGCTGTAAATGATACGCTCCTATGATTTTTCCCTCTCATGCTGTTGAGTGGGAGGGCTCTTAGAATGGGAGAAAAGTTTTCTTGCACAATCGTCTTAATGAAGACGCAGACAAGTAGTCGAAAGCGAAAAAAACGATTGGCTTCTTCTTCATGAATTATTATCGCTTACTGCCTGATGCCATCTTTATGATAGACATTAATTAGCTGGCCTGTGGCATGCAACGAGCCTCGCAGAGAGTGCTTCACGAATCTAGCAGATGCAACTGGCAAACAGCTTGAGAAATTCCCTTTGACGTCGTCGAAAGCTGAAGGAGCTCTCAAAAATATTCAATGAAGAGTACACCACATTATGGAGCCATCACCAAAGCGAAATAGGAAAACATTAAGATATTTGTTAAAGTGGAGCCATTAAAATATGGAGCCATCACATTCCATGTTTTTTGTTGTTCTTCCAGGGGGGGGGGGGGCTTCCGAAGAAATAAGGCTTTATTTAAGGACTTGCTCATTACTCTCATCTCAGACCAGTAAATATTATAGCAAGGTCAAAATCTGTTTATTACCCTTACACTCTTTGTGCATGTATGCATGATAAGAGAATCGTTTTCTTTGTAGTTCAAATCTACCTTTGGAACTTCAGTCAGTACATCGTTCTTTCGGGCTTTCTGTGATCCCCCTACCTAAGATAAACGTTGATGATGCTGGCGTGGAATGTTGGTAACATGAGCAATTTTCAAGGCTATAAAATTTTTTTGGTGGTGAATATGAGTAATTTACCAATGACGCAACAACCTTATCAATACTATATTTCATCGAATGAAACTCCCTTCAGTCATAGCCGCTCCATGGAATACTCATCCCTAGAACTCCAAAAAATAGATTTGTTCTGACATTGTCTCCCGCATACAAAAAAGGACGGCGTTCTTCCACATCGAAAAGAGTAGCTTGCAAACGCTGAAAAAATAGCGTTTCTCCCGTGCTGACTTCTTCCTCAAACAGTCCATCCGTTCAGAAAATTAATGGCGACACAGCCCTTGGACTTAATTCGAATCATCACTGTATACTGTACTGCCGTGGTTATTATTCTGCTTTGTAATGTAATATCAGGCGTGTAATGTCAGGATTGTTTATGAGTGTGAGAGCCGCGAAAGTGAATGGAAAACATAGTTGCTAATGCAATAAACGAAAAGAGTCAATCATGGGCATTATTGCCTTATGCTACCGGTAAATGAACAATTTAGCTGGTGCTTATTTAGAGCAGATCGGCGACATATTCCTTGGTTTCACACAATCCCACTATTAACGCTCTCTTTCGTGCTTAGCTGCTGGCGATCTCAAGGAGATACTGCGATTTCCCTAGCCACCACTTCTCTTCCTCCCCGTTCCCTTCCCTTGAGCGATTGAGGGTTCGTTGACGATTCATAGGAAGCGTCCACAAAATTAAAATACTAAAGATTCGACGAACATCTCGGATCGTTCTTGTGAGAGGTAAATCGGATGGATCGTTTAAAGAACAACAGTGTCATTAGGTCAAGAGATGGGATATTGTTGAGCTGTGAGTTAAAACGAATTATCTTATATGTATTGCTCTCTACTTACTGTAGTATACAGCTTATCTGGTTCATACTGATGAGTGCCTAAAAATACATCTTGTCGAAAATGTGACAGTTTTTTGTTTTTCATTTTATTCCGCCATAAGATGAAGAGGAAGGCTAATGCATATTTTCACGTTCTACATTGTTTTTTGAATATTTATTTAGATAGCTCATTAGCTATAGTCATAGCTGGCGCAATAAGCGTTTTTCGTTTGCAACTTATGATGAAAATTTGTATTTCGAGTCTCATCGTGTGCCCATTACAATCTAACTGTGTTAAATCATCAAAGTTTTGCTACGCATCTAGCTGACGTTTCCATAGTATTACTACCAACAAATTGAGCAGCGTCGGTCAGGGGACTATCATGATTCGCACTTTTGCACTCCTGATTAAAACGGTTTAATATATGTTAGAAATCTGCTTGGAGAACACTTTTTTACCCCCAAACATTTCTGGTTGAACTGCAGTTAAAGAACTGATACGAATGTCCATTGCAAGTTGGTGGTGATTGAGAGATCTATTTGCGAAATCGCAACTAACTGGTTATCGTTGTTATTTTTCATTTTTCAAGAATTTTTGCACTGCTTTCCACAAAGATTTTTCATTTTTACCCATAAATTTTTCCTGTCACTTTTCAATATGCTATCCTAGAAAAAGTTCTCTCCCAGAAATTGAACTTAAGGGCAGTTATTCTGCAGTCCTTCTTGTCATGCCTGAATATGTTGTATTCGCCATGATCCGCCCATAGATCCACGAATGGTTCGCATATTTTGTCTAGGACCTACGCAGTGTCAGAGATAATGTCCGCTAGATTATGTTGCGATAATTCTATGGTTCGTGAACTGGTTGCAGCACACAGATACACACATATATTTGTACGTATAAGCAGACATGACAGCCTCATGATGCGCCTTCACTGCAGCAAAAAAGCGCATAGTGCCAGCAAAGCTGGAACAATTGCGGACCAAAGGAAGCAGTATGCTTTATATGATCTTCTTGGAGCGTAAAACGATGCTGAACGCACATTTTCGTTGACTTTTGGAGAATTAAGGTAGAATGCCTTCATGCGTATGCAAAAACCGGACTCCGAGTCACATTAGAAGCTAAGAAACAAATTATCTGTCGCAGTTGAGCATACAATTCTCGGCGTTGCTGTTGGTGCATTGGATTTCTCTGCCTAGCGTACAAGTTTCCTTACCAAAGTGTTTCACTTTCGAGTCCCTAAAGTGGCTATAAATTTGAAAGCAAAATTGTGAAGTGTCGCGTTTTCTCGTCAGGATCGAAAGTGCCGCATTTGTTTCGAGATACATTCATGTGTTTCAGTGGGAATTGAGATTAAGAAGTGGCACAAAAAAAAGTGCGCACGTCGTTGACGAGATTTGCAGCTAGTGAAACGGAGTTCGCTGTTGAACGACGAAAAACGAGGACGACAAGTGTGGAATTTGATGGCTGTAAGAGCATTAGAAAGTAATAAACTCGTGTGTTTCATCTCATGCGATCGTGCTCGCGCATCCCGGCTTCATTGATTACTATAAATTATTGAAAAGCCCACTCGATGTCCATTGAAGAGTTGTTCATATCGCCATGAACGTTGCGCGTTTGGGGGATACCGCTTATCGAATGGAGTTGTATGTTACACATCTCTTTCCACATTTTAAGCAACACTCAACTCCATTAACACTAAAAGCTGTTATATCAAAATAAATGGAATTCCACCCATTTCTCGAATTCGATTTTTTAATAGGCTCTTAACTCTGAGCTTTATCATCTCCTCAGTATTCAGATGAAAATTGTTTTCATAAAACAGATCGCTTGTAAAAAGTTGAGTTGTTTATATTTAAGCATCACCAACATTTTCGCAGAGATCACTAAAGATCGTTCATTGTTGAATGTAATTTGCAGCTGCATGATAAAATGGTTCTTATGCGCTGCTGTGCCCGCCGTTGGTTTTCGCGATTGTTCTGCCAATATCATTCTAACAAAGCAGTTCTTTCTGTAGTCTCAATTTGTGTATAGTCACATCACGTTAGTTAATTTAGGTTTAGCTAGGTTGAAGAAATAAATGCATTGGCAGGAGGACAAGTGACGAGTCCAAAAAAAGGTTGTTAGTTGTTATTGGTGGTGGGGGGAGGAGGGGGTAGGCGAGAAGTGTTACATATCAGAAGGTAGTGTTTGGAAGGGAACGTTGGAACACTTGTGCGTCAAGTGACCTGTTCGTGTCAGTTTACGTATGACACTGTCAGTGTGCATCATTTTCAGCCAAGTCGCCATATGCGATTCTGCGGACGCGCCTTTGCAATGCTCTTTTTTTTTCAGCACCTCGTAAACAGTACTGCTATCGTGTTGACGTCGAGCGCATAGGCTGCTCGGTTCACCGTGTGTCAATAATGAGGAAACTTTTTGGCCACTGCTGACACTTTATCGCTAGGAATTCGCTAGGAACACACGTTTACTACACTTTTCTTTCCTGTACAATGCGTTGTAGTGATAACCAGAGTGTAGACTGCGAAATTTTCGATGCAGTAACGCGAACAGCAGTACAGTTTACAGTTTAGAGGCTGACGCGGATTATTTTCAATAGCTGTTACTCAGATATGTGATAGGTTAAGTTTCTCTACCAATCACGGGCACATGTAAAATATCGAAGTTAATTGTGCATACGCTCTGTCATCTTGAGAAAGCGTCGCAAATTCACAATATTCTATCGCTCTGCGGTCGTCGTTTGACGCTTTGCTGCGTACTGTTCCCAAAATTAAATCATTATTCATGCGCCAAACGATGAGAAGCGTCGATGAAACACCATCCTATGTGTGAGCATATCGATGGCTAGTTTTCATGCGCTGTCAAATTAATATTATTTAGAAAATGGAATGGCGTTTTTTGAATTTGTAGTTGGCCGTCTTAATTGTGAGTGGTCGAGAGTCAAACGAGTTGATTTTGGCGCATTTACGTTCTTGGACAGTGTACCACTTGGTGAGGTAGACGCGCACTGAGCAGCTAGATATGTTTCGTTAATAGGGCACGCACCGGTGAATAAGGTCGTTAAAGGAAGAATGGTGAGGACAGACGGCTGGGTGCCACACACATACAAACAGTCAGTCACCTTGTGCGTCACTTTCCTACACACAAAACAAGCGCACATTTGTGGTGAGCTCAACGTCACCATAAATTCTGCGGTGAACCGCAAAACCCAGAAAACTGTTCAACGCAATCGGTTCGACTCAAAGCTTAAGATTTATAAACGAATTTCTTGATCATTTTCATCTAGCCTTCGTTGAGGCATTTAGCAAAGTTCTGTTGGTTAAAAGCGTGTTTTTGTTGCATGCCGCGAGTGCATTTTGTAGGCTAATGCAAATTTGCGACAATGATAACAGATAACAATGATACGTAGGAAACGTCCTTCTTGCCGATAACTATAGTCTGCGTTTTGCTTGCGTTCAGAGAGTGTCCCAAGTGCGGTTGATGTGGATTGTGTGTGCACTGTTGCGTTGTGATTCCGCGTGTAAATCCACTCCTGAAGGTTAGTGAGGAACCGGATTGTACGCAAAACTGAAAGGAGAAGCCTAATGTAAGCTATGCATGAGCATTTTTTAAAACATTTCAGAGCAAACGATCATTAAATACCACCGAATTACGAGAAAGCTTTTGGTGCTATTCGATGGTTCAATTTGTAAAGACGGTTCCTAAGTGGGTAATGTTGGTCGGTTTTGTCCATAACTGGCCTCAGCTTTTTTTGTAAAAACCAGCCTCCCAGTACAACTGTAAACATATGTCTATGTCTCATCGTGAAATTTAACAAAATTTGCTAAAGTTTACGCGCATGCAGTCAGATGTTGGTGAGTTGAACTGTATGGATATATGGGGTTTCGTGTGCGAATGTGTTCGTTAAAGGGGTCTGTCTCGTTGAGCTGAAAGGGGGTAACGATGCGCACTGTAATCGAGTGATTAGCAGTTCGCGAACAGGCGCTCACTCTGTTTTGAGCAGCCGTGTCAGCAATTTGCCACACACCGTGATTGTTTTATTGCTTTCTTGTAAAGCACCCCCTCACTTGCTGCTCGTAAATAGCACCCATTGGCATTGAACCAATTCACGTAATTCATTCAACCAAATTCACCAATTACAACACAGAAACAGCAATGCCGAAGAATTTTACAAAAACAGTTTTTGGAATGAAAACGTCAAAAAATAACCCTAAAATATGCTCCGAAACAATTGAGGAATTAGTGGGCAAGTCATTCCAATTTATAGTCCACTCATTTCTCGAGAAGCGAAACGATTCAGCCACGACCTTGAAAGAATTTATTAGGGAAGTCATCGGTTATTATCGAGGCCGTTCATTACATGCCATCAAATAAGCTACAAAGTTCCAGTTTTTTTCTTTCTTTTACAAATAATTTTGTTGGGGAAAATGTGTTCCAAAAAGAAACTAAATAATTATATGACATTTTCTTTTCAGGCTAACGTTTCGATATTTATGAAATTCTGGATATTAGGTTTTTTAAACGGAAATCATATGTTGACGGCTTTTGTTCATAAAGCGACTTTTTCAGTTTTTCAAAATATAGGTTGTATGCCTTTGTTAATTGTTGTGGCAATTTTGGGAATGCGGTGCTGGCTGTAAATGTTTGTGGATTCCAAAGTATGCCACTAAAAAAATGTGGCAATAAAAATGGGCTCGTCGTCATAACACATGCATGCTTTTTGCATACATACAGATTTAGAGCCCTAACTGTCTTAGCCACTTCTATTCACTGAGGGTCTTAATCGTTTTGTATCGACCTTTCACTCAGCTAGACCCAGAGTGCACGTTCATTGGGCGTTATCAACCCTCTATTAGTTAAAATTCTGTAAAATCAATTCTTGCCCACACTTTTTAGCAGTTTGAGCATAACTAATCATGTGCGTCGGAAGGAAATTCGGTAAGGATGAAAATGTGTATGGGGAGGGGGAGCAGCTCGAAGCATTTCCCCGGCATAACAAAATTTATGAATTCCAAGAAAGGAATAAGTGGATTTTAAACAAAAAACAGTTGGAAAGCAGGGAAAGTAATAGCTCCTTATGTTTCTTATTTCTCATTTGAACTGTCGCTAATTTTCAAATGCCAGGAGCGCTTCAAACTTTTTGCAAATAGTAGAAACAAAATGAGTAGCCGGCGATGACGTCAAATTCTCGAAGGCCTTTTGGGGACAGATCGAAAACTGTTTGCAGTGCGTAGTGTTCATTGATGCATTTTGACTACTCACTGTGCGTCCCGCATTAGTTGCCATTATCGAGAAGGCAAGCGATCTGCGCAATTCCACACCATCACCATTGCGTGAGGCACTAACTACAAAATTGATAGATATGCTGAATTCGAAACTGCTCTATAATGCATGGTACGACTCGGTTTCCGTTCAGGCATTCTTCGCATCGCGTTTGTAACTCTTACGCATGCATTTTCCATTTTTTTAAAATCGTCGTAAGGGCAGCTCCTAAAAGCAAAAGTTAACGTATTTTGCTTGATGGTAGACAAATTGCATAAAAATGCTGTTCTGAGTTTCTCATCCTTGAAAAAAAAAACAGTGAATAGAAGTCCAGTTTAGAACACTGGGATTACGATAATGTGATACCGAGTACATTAATATCCCAAAATTTATTGACGATGAAGGCTCATATATGTTTGCTCGTTCGTCAGCATAATGATTTTTCAAGAATTTCGCTTTTTTTCATATAAATATGTGGAGAATGAGCGGCCAAATGAACAAGAGATTGCCTGGAGGGCTGAGCATACAATGCTGTTTGGATGTGGATGAGAAACAAGCATGATCACTCCCTACGAAAACGAAAAAGGGAAGAGTGGATCATGGTTTGGTGGGCAGACGCCTCCTTCGCTTTAGCGTAATCAATCAAGGAAGCCGGCCAAGCGTGGCCGTGACAACGTATTTCTCGATGCGTGCAGGTGGCATCTATGAGAAAGGCGGCGTCACCGTTTTCACGCATCAACTTCCATACATCTCACCTCGAAATCGCCCACTGTTTTCCCACTTAACTACATGAAAAACATTTACATGTTAAATGAAGTGAAAGCAGCATTATAAGGCTTTAAAAAAGTGGGATGAAACTTCATTAAATAGACGTAATTAAATCTTGAAAGTACTGCGTCAAGATACTAACGTGACTCGCTGAGGATAGCAGCAGAAATCTTAAAAGCTAAGGTTTTTCCAAGTTAACGTCTCTGAAGGTATAGATTAGTAGATTTGTGGAAGATGAAGCAATGAATATGGTCGCAATAGCAAATTGTACGGTTGTGGGATGTATTTTTTGTCATGTGGTACGTCACCGTAGTATAGTTTTTGCATATCACCGAATGTCGCAGCGTTTTGAACGGTAGGCAACCACGACGTTAACAGTAGAGAAAGCCGTTGTTTGATATGAGTCATAGAAGGCATTTGTCATCAGTCTTGTTTTGCAAGATATTCAACTCGTGAAAATCTTTCGTTAGCTGATCTTGGAGTTTCTTTCGA
The DNA here is from genome assembly GCA_000803305.1 of Toxocara canis. Taxonomy (NCBI): domain Eukaryota; kingdom Metazoa; phylum Nematoda; class Chromadorea; order Rhabditida; family Toxocaridae; genus Toxocara; species Toxocara canis. The sequence continues at coordinate 392,425 of JPKZ01002568.1, read as the reverse complement.
ATGCTTTGTCTACTGCATATGCACTTAAACCTGCTGCACAAAGCAAACCGGTTGTCGTAAGAACTGAATAATTTAGCGAAACCCTGTATGCGCATTACATTTGCTTGAAAGACGAGGTCAGCATCACTGTCTTCAAGAGTATATACTACCTCTTCATCAGCTGAACTAAGTGATCGATAATGCAGAACGGATATATAAAATATAGAATTTTCGGGACCACGCAGGTTGCACCAAAAGTTGAGTTTGAGCATTTTAGATCTCAGTGATCGTAGTATCACGGCATAGTGTGCTAACGGTAAAAAACGCGCATTTTGGATAGATTCGATGACTCCCTTCACTCCTTTGAGGCCAAAAGCAATTAATTTAAGCTTTTTTTTAAAACGCAGCCGAGCATATTGAAATCAGATGTACCAGAACTTTGACCAGTTCTCTAAACTTGCAATGTTCGTGTGCCTTTATTTGGGAGACCAGAAATGCGCATCCAAAAAGTCGGTCGTTCACAAAGCTATATGTCACTCTTATTTTACTTATCCTTTGTGCCTGGAGTTAATATGTTCACTTGGTGTTGCAGCCAAATGGAAGTAAGTGGCACCAAAAAAATTTTTTTAAGGCAGATAACAGCAGTATAGTATGATCGTGAGGTGTTTATTCACAAATGAATAAAATGGAAAAAGAAAATGCAAGCAACAGCAAAAAAAGTGGTTGAAAATTTGGTACGTACAACTTTCCATAACACTTTCATGTTCATGATGACAGCAAATGGCAAAAACCCTCTAGGTGCGATGATTATAGTTTTTGTCCCTTTCGGCAACGCCCACCTAAACTCTTTGTACTTTACTCTCTTTTGCAGTAATGTTAACCCAAACCACTTACATAATTCTGCAGTAATGTTTGTATGTTTATCGCACCTTTCGCGGTTTTAAAAATAAAGTTCTAGTTCATAAAAACGTCCCATAGTTGGCATCTTTTAGAAAAAAGAACCTTTTGCTGCTTGCGTTTAGTGACCACACATGAACATCAGCAAACGAATCGAATGGATAAGCTGAACGATGAGTGGAAACGGCAGGATTGCATAAATGCAGTGTTAGTCAACAAGCGAAAACGGCGGTCTTTTCAAGTTACCGCTTTGTTTGTTTTGCGCATATAAACACAACTCTCTGCGGTGACTTTCCGGTTACCCGATCCCCAATGTGGATCACCCTAATCTGATTCCACTGCTGCGTACTTGCTCGTCCACAAGAAGTGGATTTTAGACTGACTTTGGAAAAGCGCGCCCAATAGAGCACCCTAAAATGTAATTTACTCGCACTCTGTCGCATTGTTAATTATGGTTAGTAAAAACGCTGTTTTTTTTCGTCACAATGGCTAAGGACAAGAATAGTGTGACTATGGTGAGTTACAGTTAAAATAGTCTGGTATATCTTATGGCTAATTATTAAATTCGACATTGATAACCGTTTAAGGAGATGATCGTAGAAATTTTGTTTTCTTGAGGATTCTTAGATGGCACCAACACATGCAAACCTTAGAAAAGAATGAATCGTTGGTAAACATTTATACATTCGACGATATTGAACTTTGAAACGCGTGGAGACCGTTTTTCGGTGAACGAGTACGTTAGGGCTGCATAATTAAGACGAAGGATGCAAATGCTTTCTTCCTTGCAAAGACGAACACGGTGCGTGGCCAGGGACCGTTCGGAAGGAGGGGAGGAAGAGGGTGGGATGGGGGGAGGGGGGTGCAAAAGAGCGGCAGAGAGGAGACGAATGCCGAGAGGGTTGCTTAAGAAGATGGGGAGAGGGTAAGATTGTTTTTTCTTAAATCGTTTGGATCGAGCCACATATATCCCTCTGACTGTTGAGCGATAAAACATCCTCAGAAGTCCCAAGAAATCATTTAAAACTTAACAGCTTTTCATTCTTCTTCTTCTTCTTTCAGTGCTTTTCGATCAGGGGTTGAGCAACTCCTTTTCTTCATTAATCGCGAAGTTCACTTTGCCGTATTTGCTTTAAATCACTGAGTTACGTTTTGCTGCTGCCCACTTTTTCGACGAAAATTTTCGCCAGGTTCATATGTTTAAATGGAAGATCGTTTTGAAATGCGATGGTTTTAGCAGTTCTCAAAATACAATTTGTCCCAATTTATCAAACTGACAAATGTTTCCCATCATCGGTGACTCCATCATAGACATAAGGCGTTGAATGTTAGGCATTGAAAGCTAGCAAACTAGGCGAGGATCGGTCGAGATCCTCAATTAAATCGAATGAGTGGCCAATGACCGAGTTGACTGCACTGCGCAATTCAGCAGGCAGCTCCTTAGTGGCAGTTTCCTTTTCGAAGCGAACCGCTAAAGTGCCATTAACAAATGCTGCCTCTATTCCAACTGAAACATCCTTCAATAACAGGCAAAACGGGCTATTTATTTATGAACCGTAATAGTGTTCAAATCTTAAATCCATGTTTCACCAAGTTTCTGTCAAAGAATAAGATCGTTGTACCATATCAGCACTAGTAGTAGGCTTTTCTTAAATTCGAAATTCGTTCAGCGCGAAGTCTTCCGGTACAGACACTGGAAACGTAAAGATCCATGCTTTCATGGTATCGTGATGTAGACGTAATTTGTCAACAAAACAGAATGCTAACGTTTCGAAAACACTCGTGACCACGATATTCATGAGCCAATAATGGGAGCTCAAATGACAAAAATTTTACGAGCTAATATCGTTCCAAAGATACAGCCTATTGCTGCCGGCCAGTTCGATATTTTTCAAGCTGTCGCTGCAGTGGCAAACCAAAATTAAAAACTGATATACCATCAAATGGCTGCACTCGTTAGTCAGTCACATTTTATTGGCGAATTAATTCGCCCAATCATGATTCATAAAAACTTCCTTCAACTCCTAATTTTCTTCTACCTTCACAGAAAGCCTAATTAACCCTTCATAAGACGGCTTTTTGCGGTCAAACAAAAAAACGCTAGCCAAAAAAGAAATAGTGCGAATAGTGATGTTTAGCGTTTGATGTAGTCTATTGTTTCATGCGGGTACGCATCAAAGAGCACTCATCAACGAAAGCGACAGCACTTGGTTTGTACTTTAGGAGACAGTGTCAGCAACGGATCGTGTATTGTAAGTTCTTCGCTGTGCTGCAGACCGCCATTTCGAAGTGGCATTTTTTAATGAACTGAAGTAAACAGACTGGTGGCTAAACCGATTATTTTGAATATCTGATGAATTGTGCCAAGAATCTTGTGTATCGTTTAAACCGCCTGTGTTTTTTTCTTGTCTTGAAAACGGTCACAGTATATTTAAAGCTTCTGATGGAAAGTTATCGAATCTGATTTGACCGGCGGGGTACTTCTCTTCGGTTTTTGCACGACGGGCGATGACTGCGGACGACTGCATATTATCGCGATATGATGATTTGCTTATCGCACATGCGCACTTCGCGCACTGATCTCTTTTGTGTGCCGCTTTCGCTCTGCTAAGATTGGACGAAGAGACGACCCAGGTCTCAAAACAAGACAACGAAGGTGTTGATAACGAGTTGTGTGAGACGTCGGTATGGCGGTTGAGCAATTGCGAGATGGGCATCACAGAGTGACACGTCATTTGACTAGTGCTTTCAGCGCTTTCGTCGTCTTTCAGTTCGGCGATCCAGGCAATTACTCACTGCAAGATGCATTGTCACTTTGAATGAGAACTAACGATGGCACAAACGTTCTGGTCGCTCATGCACTACTCGCACTCAAACATTCGCTTTTCTTCATGCAAAGCTTTGTTTAGCTGTAAGCTGCCAGTAGTGGAGAAAGCCAATTGTTCGAATCCCAGGCGTCATCGTTGGCAGCAATTCGAAGCGTAAAATACAAAAAAAGGCATGGCGTTCGAAGCCATTAGGTCAAAACGAATTACGAAAAGGGATTCCTTGATTTCCAAGTGCAGAGGGGTCACGCACAGTGAAGAAATATGCTGAGTATAAAAGACCTCTTCAGGGAAAGTTTAAAGCACATTGAAACTCCCTAGGCGCAGTATTTCCGGTCTGTTGCCCTGGGACTGCTGTGATTTTTAAATGCGTTTGCATCAAATTTCTTGATGCGGTGAGTTCGAATATCCTTAGGATCATTGCTGTTTCGCAAACGCGTGTTTCGTATAAGGTAGATTGTAGCTGAGACCATATAATGCGTCGGGACGACATAGTACAATGGGTTTATGCTGACGTTTTGACTCCTTGGGCCATAATCATAGCGCAGCAAGCTCATGCTTGGGTTTAATTACCAAAGTTTGATTTCATTGTGCTATGTTTATGGCTCAAGAAGCCGAAACGTCAGCATAAACCCATTATATCATCTGGTTTCGATGCATCATATGCTGTCAGCTACAGTCTACCTTATACAAAGTGAGATCGGTCATGAAATTTACTCAGCTAACTACAGATATTCAAAGAGGTGAAGTTAGCTCATTACATAAAATTCCATTTGTGATAACGTTGCCTGCGTTTCTTTCGTAACATTTCTCAGTTGTACCATTTTCAGGAGTCAAATGCCAGAAACGGCTCTTTCGCAGGTCACACTAGAAAAAACTCCGGCCTACTTTATCAGCAAGACTGCACCGGAGAGGATTCAAAAACTCGATAAGAATATGAGACTAATCGTTGTTGTTCGCAACCCGATTACGAGGGCAATATCAGGTGCAACATTCTTTAAAAACCGCAGTCGATTTTTTACTGCCATGCCGAAATGCTAGAAGGGATCAGCATTTGCAATTTCTTGTGAATGTAATCTCGGAGAAATTTTTCCACTTTCTGATAACTAATTCGTATTTGCAACATATAATTGCTTCAAGCCTAAAAATTCATGTAAGGTTTGGTAAGTTAAAAGTAAAATTCACCCTTTTTAGCAAAAGTTTTCTGATCTTTCGTAAAATTTAGCGTATTTTTCGCCAACCCCCTTGGGGCCATCAAGTCAAGCAATTCGCCTATCCAACAATCTTGATTGCACAAGTGCGTGAAATCCAGCAGAGTTCTTAATTCTTTGTCACTGTTGCATCGATGTATCACTTGCTCAACTCCGACTGCTCGATTTTGCTCGGTTTGCTTGCTGGTGTAGATCACATGTAGAATAGAGCGGTTTGCGCACTTTTTTAAAATTTGGTTTTCTTAAATGGGTTATCCCACGTACTGAATGCATTTCGGATAAACGTTACGTAAAGGATCGAGCAATTGGAATCGTTCGCTACGTTGCGCCGCTGTCATTCACAGTGTGTTTATAGCTGTAAACACACAGTGAATGACAACGACGATCCTACTGCCAAAACACCAACTTAAAAATAGCACAAAAGTAAGGTATATAAATATATAGTCCTGTTAGATAATATGCTAGCGATATTCAATTCCACTCAATTTTTTATTTGTTCAGATTACACACAAGCAATCAGTAAACGCAAACGTAATGCAATAATGCCGAGTTTTGAGACGATGGCAATTCGTAGCGGTGCTCCCAACTCATCAGGTAAAAAATAAACCTTAACGTCCCACCACTGTTTGTTCGCAGTTGGTATGCATTTCAGAGTTTCACTTTAGCGGCGATGGTGCGGCTGTAACCATCAAAAATTCTCTAAGTCGAAAATTTTTGAAGGATTGGCGCGTTTACCGCATCCGTCGTATCGAAGCCCGTAAAAGAGCGCATTTTTTCGCCGTATCTTTGTTTTCACGAATCATTCGAATCATTTTTTCGCATTCTTCATTTCGAATTGAAGAAGTTGTTGGGCAGTAAGTACTTCAATGAAGCGGGTTCCAAAACTTCTTTTCGTAGAGAGTACCTTTCTTAAGGAAATAGAGGGTCTCAAACTAGTAATATTTCGCATTTTCACAGCTGCTTTAAATTTCGCTTCTGTTTTAGTTTGGATCATATGAGTGGTCATGTCTAGGTACCTTTCCTTTCACAGTAACGTCACAGTCACTAGATTTCTTCGGTTCTGAAAGTGAAATTAAAATCACTTTCTTTTGCTGGATTTGCGAAATCTCAATTCTCAATTTCTTCGATGTTTGAAAAACCGATTTGGCCAGTGAAAAGCTATGCGTTTTATCTTAATTTGACTATTTTCTTTTCATCACACTGACATTCAACACTTACTCTCCCCATTCTTCCTCATACACTTGAACGAAAAAGAAAAGTTCCATTGTATGATAAAATGAACTATATCTTTGGTCAATGCGTATTACTTGCGCGTTGCTTTCAACGTTATTCGTTTTTAGCGAACCGAACCAACGTCAACACGTCATGGGGTGCTATTCGCATTGGCATCTATCATCGGCACATGAGGAAGTGGTTGCAACACTTTCCGCTCAATCAGATTCATTTTGTTGACGGCGAACGACTCGTCACAAGTCCGGCAACAGAGATCAGAGCTGTAGAGAAATTTCTTGGCATCTTACCAAGTAAGTTCCTCGACGTGCTTTAATTCGAATGCATTATTCCTGTCTTTTCGTATTTTTTTCTTTTAGATGGCGGAGTTCATTATGGATTTCTGAGGTTTTTCATTGAGCCTGTTGTAATAAAATTTTAAATTCAAAAAATCTGACCGAATGAAATCCGTGAAAACGGTTATTGTTACCGATCAGAAAACTATCGTCGTTTATTCCAACACTTAACACTGGTTTTGAATAATTATTGAATTGATGCTGAACATAGCGCTAAAAAAATGCTCTTCCAATGATATTCTTTTTGAAAGTGCAAAAGAGGGATCGATGACTAAGGCCGATTCAGTCTTTCCCAGTAAACGAAAAACTGGAAGTTGCTCTCAAGCACAGCGTCCACATCATCGGATGACTGTCAAATGAACAAAAGCGAACCAACTGGCTTGTGCAACGCCTTTTTTAATCACAGCATGTTGAAATCACCAAAAAATTGTAGCCGATCGTGAAAATTCTACGGCGACCACAGTCGTCATGGAATTTAATTCAGCTATTACGGTGGAATTACGGTGAATTATTACTATTACGGTGAATAGTTCTCGTTGACCATTTTTGCTGACAATGTTTTGCAGCGGTGCAGCCTTCGAATTTCGCCATGGATCCGGTGAAAGGATTCCCGTGCGTTTTACGTGCCGATCGGACAATGCACTGCTTAGGCAAAACGAAAGGCCGTGCACATCCACGTGTTCGGGCCGATGTTATGCGAGCGTTACGCGACTATTACGAACCAGAGAACGAGAAATTCTTTCGACTTGTTAATCGAAGGTTTCGTTGGTGAAAGCGTTAAGAAGTAGACAGTTCTGGACCGCTTCTGTAGAGCACTCACTACAACGCCTACAACTCTGACTTATATATTTATCTGTAAATACGCAATAGGGCTATATTCGTTTTCAAGGAAGGCGAAGACGTGCACACGTTGATGGGTTGAGAACTTTTAAACGTAAAGTCATTACAGCAGCTTTAGTTGGGAAAGACATTTCAGCTTGGGCTATTTTCAACAGAATCTCACTTGAAATGTTTCTATGATATTCTCCAACCGCTTGGCTGGTTGCCTGAGCTTTGTGTCAACCATAGATGACATCCCCAAAGGTAAAACGCAAGATAGTCTGTAACCAGAGGAGAGCGTCTAGCAAACCGGTTGTGAAATGCAGCTAATAAAAATTACCACATCTGCTTAGAGGCAAAAAACTCTTTTAGGGTAGTACGCTGCCTGCTGTCAACTTTGTTGCATTTTCAGACTTTATTTTGAGGAATTCGGCCAATGTTTATCGTTCATTTACACTATGCAATTGCATTGCTCGTAAGAAAAATGACCGTAAAGCTTCTTCTTTTCTCTTTCATAGGAGGGAGGAGGGATCACACTGTCTTGTATGGTCATATGGAGCATAGATTGCTGAATTCCATATGGAAATGCATGCTTCAAATCACCTTGTAATATGTTTGCTCTTTGAGAGAAATTCTAACTGTGATTTGTGAGTGCAGATCCAATCGTTGATCAGCTCGTGAGATATAGTTGCACAAATTGCTCATTTGTACCCACTCAGATGTTATACCTATTTGCTTTGCAAAAAGCAAGAAAGCCATAAAACCATAACACTGATTTTAGAGTAAAAATGTTCAATTCGGAAAATTTAGTCACTTCGTAAAGTGGAACCTTACCAGGAGAAAGACCATTCGGAATGAATATTCTGATGTTGGGAAAGAGGCCATTTTTTAAAAAAGTAAAAGAATCCTCACAGCACCTCAGTTAAAAGAAAAAATATCGATGACCCACGATGTTTTGCGGTTCCATCACAACATCAGTGTACGCAGCTGTCCTGTGCGATATAATCTCACAATATTTATGTTCGCAAACTGAGTTAATCGGAGTATAGATTCCGTATAATTAGCTAATATCCGGTAACCACCGCTATTGCCTCGTTTCTTATATATATCACAACTGTGCCAATTGATACGGTTTATTTCTCTTTTTTTCCGCTCTATTTTTCCTGTATTTGTTTGCACACCTTTCGATCTCACTACCTGCATATTTTACGCACATTTAGAGTAGAACGTTACCTCGTTGAGAAGGAAGGTTTTGAAATAGTGCATCGCTCATTATATGCGATAGGACGCGGTCAGGGGCCTAGACAACTTATAGGAAACTGAGTGGTAACTGCTGAGATTATTCCGAACATGTTCGTTCATATTCTCAAGCAGTTCGTCACTAAGTGCATGATGTCGTGAACGCACAATAGAAAATAGTTGAAAAACATGTAGACATTTTAATCTTGCGATAAACACTAAAAGTCATCAATAGTTTCGACAAATGCAATCTTATTTTTTGATTTCAGAAGCCAAACATTTCAACAATTGCTTTAAGCTCCAACGAAATGAAATCATTCACAGATTTCGACCATAGAGAATTGATGGTAATGTTTCATCGAATAGCAGTTCAGCGACGCCACTCGCAACTTTAAACAGTCCGCAATCAGGAACTGTTGCTTCGTTTTGATCGCTTTCTAGTGCATCAGCTCTTAAACGACCATATTCATTCAAATATATTTGTACAATGCTACCTGCTGGTTCTGCCTGTAGATGACGAAAATTTTTCGAAATTTGTTCAAGAAACATTCACATCGAATTCAGTTGAAAGAGAATTTGATGGAAGAGGAGGAGGGGGAGAGGGCTAGGGGGAGGAGGATCGGTATCACTGTGAACAGGGCCAGACAAGTTAACGGAACGCATGCAAGGATTGCCTGTTGAAGTTAGTGCTGTGATAAAGAAACTTTTAAATTCATATCTAATTTGTCTATTTGCTATAAGATGTGTGTGCCAAAAATAAAGCGACTGCTTCACTGTCTATCGCGCCGGATGCGCAAAACTGCTATAAGTGGAGGGTGTTTTTACGTGTTCTTCCAAACTGCAATAGCAAAGTATAGAGTAAGCCCATATAAAAGTATGCAAGCATGCGTTGGCAAGAAGAGCAGATAATAGAGCGCTAATCAATAACCAATTCGGTTTTTTCGCATCTCTCCCGTCGAGCCGATTCGCATATTGCGCATCAAGACCTTTGACATTTTCATTTCTGGTTTAAACCATTATGGACATAGTTAAGAGTTTTCACATACACTGTTTTTAAATTAACACTTTGGTGACTGACGTTTGCTTTTCTTGCGGTTTTCGTACTAACGAAATCACATTAAGAGGTGGATGTCTCTGCGCATGTGTATATCTATGCTTCAGTTCATCATGAAGTTTCAACTCGAGAACGGGAAAAGCTGCTGCAATGAAACTTAGGATGCATAATCAATAACTAGCGACGGCTCCCGAATATGACTTCGTTGCATTCCATAAATTTCCAGACCAATTATTATTCTGGAAAATGAACTGGTGAGGAAGGTGAGTCCGAGCGATAACTGGTCCCAAGATCAAATCGTCGACCGCAATCGGTCCTCACGATGCGAAGCCTTGCTGAGTACACTACGCGTCCGAAATTTTTGAGAAAACGACAACGAGAACTTTGTGATATTAGTATCAACGGCGAGATCAGCTCTGCTGGCATTACCAGACTGCCTGACAATATATTCGAAGATCAACCAACTATTGTGTAATCGCTGGCAAGATGAAGTTTTTATGCGTAATTAAGTATTTTGGGTGTTATTTTTCATCATTCATGGAACTAGTTCGCCATAGGGCTATTTTCGTGTGTTTGTGTGTGTGTGTGTGTGTGTGTGTGTGTGTGTGCGTGTGTGTGTGTGT